>PVJI01003698.1:0-119844 GCA_004026765.1 Micronycteris hirsuta | reverse complement strand
TGAATGTTATCTCCATTTAAAAATGAGGAAGCTGTGGCTTGCAGAAATCAAGTTACTGATTTAAAGTTGCACAACTATCAAGTTCAGGGCAGGGTTGTGGGTGCTGCCTCTAATTCTTCCTATTCAGTTGTTTGGCCTGGTTGACCCTGTTACCTACTAGTCTTAGTCTATTGGGGTTGCTGTAATAAAATACCAGAGACTGGGTGGCTTAAACCACAGACATTTATTTTTCACAGTCCTGGAGCTGAGGAAGTGCAAGACCAAGATGCTGACAGGTCCAGTTCTCGGTGGGAGCCTGTTTCCTGGATGCTGCCTTGGTGCTGTGTGCTCCCCCGCATGGCCTTCCCTCGGGGTGCATGAAAGGAAAGAGGGAGCTCTGTTCTCTCTCCCTCCTCTGATAAGGACACTAATCCCATCATGAACTCCCCACAATCATGACCTCATCTAAACCTAATTATATCTCAAAGGTCCTACCTTCAAATACCATTATATTGGAGGTTAGGGCTTCAACACATAAATTTGTGGGGGACAGACACATTCCTGTTCTCTCTATGCCAGCTTGCCAGTTTTTGGACAACCATTCTAATCACCTCTGAGTTTCCAGCTCATCCTCAAAGCTTGGAAGCAGACGCGGTGCTTCCACCCTAAGTATCATTAGCCCTAAATTCCCCCATAAACACTGGACAGAGATGACGATTTTAACTACACCAAGTATAATAATAATGATTTTATATACCTTTTTAAGTTTACATGAACTTTTATATTTTATTAATGTACATGTTCAATAGATTCTTAGATTGTTAGAGCTGCAACTGAAAGCTTAAAAAACAAGTAAATCAATAGCTTCATTTTTATAGACGAGGAGACTGAGGCTTGGAGAGATAAAATAACTAGCTGGACAGCCTTGTTTATTTATCCCACAGCAGGTATTGCGAAATAAAATCCATTTCTCTCTGTATAGTCTATTACTTGTGAAGCCCATGAAGAGGCTCAGTGAAGGCGAAGGATTTTCTCTGAGATTAACTCCATGAGAGCAGGGACTTGATCACTATCATGCCCTCTATCTAATGATAGAATATTTGTTTTTATTTTTTAAAATTTACTTTCAATTTAAATAAGTTTTTTGGAGAGAAGCAC
Source organism: Micronycteris hirsuta (assembly GCA_004026765.1). Taxonomy (NCBI): domain Eukaryota; kingdom Metazoa; phylum Chordata; class Mammalia; order Chiroptera; family Phyllostomidae; genus Micronycteris; species Micronycteris hirsuta. The sequence continues at coordinate 118,707 of PVJI01003698.1, read as the reverse complement.
TATAGTAATTATATACATATATTTGAGACCAATGATAACAAACATTCATTCATATACATTAATGTGACTCTTTCCCATGTCCAAAAACTTGCATCCAAACTTTCTTCACATTCAGAGCTTGAAGTCTCTTGAATGTCCCCGCCTTTCCATGGGCATGATCTTAACATCGCAATTACTCCCCATCAACAATGTAATTTTATGATACAGAAAGAATTCTGTAATTTTCCCCTGCATTTTCTATTTAGTTAAGTTCATTTTTTATATCTCCCAAAATTCATTTAGAAACATCTGACAGAAAGATTGCTGACATTTTGAATCTCATATCATCTTCTTGTAGTCTTTGTTTGTTTGCATCTTTTGCATATCCCATTAGTCTAATTTAAGAGAGTTGACAGTTTCTACACGACGCTTTTGTGTCTATAATAGTGTGCTCTAAGACACTGCCACATGAAACTATCTTTTCATTAGCTATTTCTTAAATGGGTAAATAAAGGCAAAAAGAACTGGGCTAGGATTTCCAAGTCCACTTCTCTCCCCACTGGGTGGAGAGGATGCGAATCAGTTCACGTAGCAATGATGGGCCTTATGAAATTGCCCTTTGCTCTGTGCTTTATAGATCATGATGCCTCAGATGAGACCATTACAATGATTTTATTCATATTAATAAAAAACCCAGTGGGTCCACTTGTTACTAATGTCCTAACGAATCTTAATGCCAATCAGTGCTAACGTGGAACAATCTCAGCCCTGAGTCCCAACAGGCACACTTATTCTTCCACCATGAAGACCTTACCAAAATGACAACATGTCTCAGGTCCCTGTGAGCTGCAGTAGCCTCCCTTCCGAATAAAATGTGGAGCCAGTAAACAACTCCAGAAAGAGAGAATAGGTAAAAGGAAAGTTGGGGAGGCAAGTTGCAGCAATGAAATGTGTTTATTAAACTTCCATGTTTATTTTATTGAAAGTTGTCATTGCCCATAATTGAACAGTTTTAAGGTTTCTGGTGTTTGTATCACTTCCAAATCATAAGACTGACTAAAAGGCCACACATTTCCGTGTGGTCTAAATAAAGGCTAGAAGAACAGTGGGAGGCAGAGCGCGACATGTGCGAGGGCAGGAAACCAGGAAAATGTGAGGGTGGACTCCTATGGCACACCAGTACCATGCCGTCTCTCAAGAAGTCTGGCTTAAGTCAAGTCGCATTGAGAAAGCATTCCTTAGAAATATTTGTCTTCAGTTACTAATTGCCCCACATGGGCACTGTCAGGCCATCGGTCACTTCCAAAACTTTCATTTCAGATGAGTTGACAGGGGAAAAGCTTTCAGTGTAACCCACTTTTGAAATGGAAGTTGGTTTCCTAGGTTTTCGACACAAACACAAGGTTTCCTGAAGTGGCATCAGACAAAGGATATGAAAAGAGTCAAAGGTGCTGCAAAACATAGACTTTATGAGCAGGGATTGTGACTTCCTTTAAGTGTATATTATTGAAACTCTGTGTCACTTTCTGAAAATCTTTGGATTTAAGGTGAAAGGGCATATTTCTTCCCTTTATGTCATTTTGGGGCAAAAAAAAAAATCCTCTATTGAGCAGCACTGCCAAAGGATGGAAATAAACAATACCCAACATTTAAAAATAAAAACATATTAAATATTGTAAGTTAAGAAGAGGAAAGCTAATAGAAATGGCCTCAGAAGGCTTCAGCCAGGCTATGACAAAGGGAAGGCAAATATACCAGCCCCTGTCATTTTGACATCAACTGACTAATTTGCTCCAGCTTTTCTTGAGGTTTCTTTTAGTGTATTTATAACCACAAAAGCATTTATTTTGGTCCCAAGATAAAAGGCTTTTACGCAATGGTGCATATTTCTAAGGTAACAATGTTTCCATTGTCACAACTGCCATCAGAGGGGGTGGGAGGATGCTACCTACCCCATTTATTTTGCTGGGCACCAGCTCTAGCAAAATACTGCTTGGGAACTTAACCTAATTTCTATTGCACAGTTGCTAGTTGAAAGAGGGAAAAATGCTTTTCAAATGATTTCATCTTTTCTGATATCATAAAGAAGGAAAATATCTTAGACACCAATGTCCTAGGACATTCTATCCTCTAACCTGGTACCCAGAACTCATGCATGCTGAATTAGACACGAAGGAAGAGGCGGATGTCCAAAAGATAAGTGATCCCAGATGTTTTTTCTGCTTTTCATTAATTCTGTGCTCCAGCTGTTTCATCTTTATACTGGTAAAGTCTCTATCAGCACAAAGGATGGAATAGCAGAAGGTGGAGGTGTTCTGGAACACGCAAAGGCCAAAATAATATTTTCTACATTATTGAAGATAACACCCAAAAACTGGGGCCAGAAATTTCTACATATCACAAGTTTTGAGAGGGAAGCATTTGCTGAGCTTTATCCTCTTATTGGAAAACAAGACAAAGTCTCATGACTCCACTGGCTAATGGGCAAATCCTTAATTGTCCTCAATTAAGCCTGTCCCCAAGAAAATATCAAAAGAGAGATAGAATGCAAATATGTGTGTTTTTAAAGCTTTCCTCTCTCACAAACACAAACGAAGTAGACCATAAGAATGAACAAAGTGTAACGATGGCAAAATAAATTAAAAGTAGAACCAGCTTCGCTTTGCTGGAAGCTACATGCAGCTCAATGATGACAAGTGAGATGTTCATTCTTACTCTAAGAAATGTTTTCTTAGGACAGCTGGAGGGTATGGCTCCCTGGTCGGAACATCTGGTTTGAGGCACCTAGACTCCTTGGAGCCACAGGCTAGAGTCCTGGTGCAATTTACTTAACTCTTTATCTTGAGCAGAACTAAACAGGATTCCCAATGGTCCTCGGGAAGTCTGGGGAAAGATGTCCCCATCAGTGGCTCTGCTTGGAGATAAAAGAATTCAAATGATTAAACTTGACACTTTAGCCCCAAGATACTTTCTTTATATTGTTTATTGTCACTGGAATACCATATTTGTTGTATATATTGGGTCTTTCCTTTAAGGATTTCAAAGTATTTATTGGCATGGTCTGATGGCAGAAATGGGCAACGTTCATGCTTCAAGGATGAGAAAAATGAGGCACTAGAATCCCACAGTAAGGAAAAAAAATAGGCAGTAATGAAATCTGGTCCCTTACGTCAGAACGCACAGTCATTTTCTATGACTGAGTTTTCTGGCGGTGGGGGCGGGGTGATGAAGGTCCGACAGATGGGTCTCTTAGGCCATAAATAACGAATTCATTACAAGGATACTGACCAGTCTGAAAACAAATAAATCGAACTGCTTCTTTGAGCCTTACTTGTTTAATCCTTAAGCTAGGGTTAAGTAATGCCCACCTGCCTGGGCCCGTGCCAGGATAAAATTACACCTGAGGATGCACCAAACACATAGGATGGTGCAGCAGCATCCTTCTCAGTCCAAACCACAAGGATAGCATTGTAAAGTAAGCCTCTAAGAACTTTCTCTCCCCACAACAAGAGGTGTGCAAGAGAGTACTTTATAAGAGCCTTAATGTCTGAGCCAAATAACCCAGACATAGCAAGCCAGCAGAACTTCCTCCATTTGTGTTTTCTTTAACACGGCACATCCTCCATCCGCCTACGCATTCCATTACACGTTCAATACCCAGCAAAGTGCTTGCCATGTGTAAGCACCGGGGGTACGAGATGCAACAAGTCAGACCCTCACAAGTGGTTTAAGAGGCTAGTGGAGAGCGACCAAACTGTGTACGAATTGTTACAACGCAGAAGGATGAAGGACACAAGAAGCCATTTCAACAACTATTTAATGAAAGCCAGCGTGTGTTATCATTCCTTCCATTCCCTAGAGTATTCTGCCCATATCAACTGTTCAGGAAGTTTTCTACAATCAAGTATTAATTATGATGACTATTAGCATATAAGCTTTCCTACTTGCTACACAATTATCCTCATCCGTCACACAAGGTTGCCGAAAGGATGTAGTTATTTTATATAAAGCACTTACCACAGTTAAAGCACTCACTAATGTTATTACTATAATTATCATATCATAATTAGATCACCACTATACTGTCATCATTAAATGCAGGAAAATGATATGTCCCAATGATTCTAAAAATAAGGCAAGGCCATGGAGGGTGAGGACGAGGGCAAGGTCCAGTCCATACACACAATAAAACTGTCCTCAGAGAACACAGGCGTGCTTAACTCACTCCACCTCCACCCCAGGCCCAAGGCAGAAGAGTCTGAGCCACAGCTGTGCTGAAAGGTAAATTAATAAGCGCTCGCCTTCAAAGCATTTCAGAGTATCTCCTAGCAAATACCTCCCTAGTATATCTATTACATCTCTTGAAAATCTTTTAGCAGAAACTCAAATTGAAAATCTTTGGAGAAATCATACATACATTTCTGTAAAGAGGTGGTCTTCAACCAGACAGATATTTTGCTCCCACCCCCCAGGAGGTACCTTCAGTGTCTGGAAACAGTTTTGATTGGCACAACAGGGAAAGCAGAAGTGAGGTGAGTGAAGGTGCTACTGGCATCTAGTGGGTAAAGGCTGGAGATGCTGCTAAACATTCTACTATGCACAGGATGAACCCCACAACAAAAGTACCTGATCCAAAACACCAGCGAGGCCAAAGCTGAGAAATCTTGCCCTAAGAAACCCATGTTTATTTAGACCGACTTAGTTATTTACATTCATTACTTTTTTTTCACCTAATTGCAAACTGTTAAGTAAATGATTGAGCTATTCCTTCCTTAAACAAGAGAAAGGATAATGAGTAGCAGGGTGGTCACTCTATATGGAAGCAGAAAAATGAAATCTAAAAGATATGAATTTTTTTTCTATTTCACATTTTACCTGAGGGCCAGCTCAATGCCTTTCCCTGAAACAAACATTTTTTAATGGTGTGAAGCTTTAAAATTCCCACTGTACAGTTAATTTCCATTGCAAATCCAGATTGTATTTTTGTCCTGCCCCTGAGGAAGGTCCAAGTAGACTTTTGAAGATTCAAGAGTTTAGCAAATAATCTAACGCAGTATTGTGAGCACCAATAATATGTCAGACAAGGTTCTAGATACTTGAGGTAGATACACTGGTGAGCAAAGCAAAGAAACCAATTATTGAGGGGCTCACATTTAATGAAGTTTTGAGTAAAGTTCAAGAAATTCTTAAACTGGAATACCTCTACATAGAACGTATTTCTCCAACCAATTTATCTCTCTTGATTCAAAAATGGAAATTGGTTTCAAGAAAGCTTTTACCTACATCAGAAATTAATCTATTTCCAAGGCAACGGAGCAAAATAGATTGCAGTAACAAGCCAGTCTTTTTCAGATTGTTGGTTAGGAAATTAAGGTTGTAGTATGTAAAAAAACAGTTTGAGAAAGATCTAAGCCTAGGTAGATTTCTCTGGTCCGGGTTAAAAAAAATGGAGATGGACACATCCATTCTATGCCCTGCTGTGTTTTAGGGGGAAACTTTCACAACAAGACAACTGATTTCTTTTGGAATAGCCAGCCATGATTGTGTTAATAATAAAAGTCACTTAGACATTTAGTGCACAGGGCGATTGACCTTGCATTCGCTCTGCTTAGCTTCAGTGACAGCATTGAAACACTACTCCCATAGTCCCATTCTTAGAAGACTAATGACAGCTTGAATTTGTCCTGGGAAGTAAGCAGAGGGGGAAATGCCACCTGCCTGACAGCTCTGCTGATGACCTGTCACCATAAAGGTAGCAGTGTCTCTGGCAGGTCTTTCTGGGTCCTCTGTTCCCCATAATTTTCTCATACGTTTTTGTTCATTCAGATACTATTTTGAATAATAGAGTTATTTTCATGTCTCTTCATACTCTATGTTATTTTACAAAAAGACTGTGTTAGAAACACATTTCCTAGGCAGCACCTACCAAACATGTACATAAGTAAATCAATGAATTCATACATATTTGAATGAAGTAAAGGGATAGCAGCTCAGGAAATCCTGAGAACTCCCAGAAAATAATATATATATTAGTGAGATTTTTTTGGACAATTACTTTAGGCAGAAATTGAAGGAACAATTTTCTTCTTTACTGAAGGCAGAATCTCAACTCACACCTCAACTTTCTTATCCTATTAATAAAAATTAAGACACTTTTCTTTGCTTCTAAAGGCCAACTCCTTAATATATGTATAAATACGTATTTATTTGTTGAACTCATGAGATGCATGGAATTCCATGGGGAGAAGCAGAGAGGATTCCTGCTGGAACCTGGTGATGAGACCCTCCCCCCGGGCCAGGGCATGCGCCATCTGCTGCTGTTTGCTGGCTGCCCACAGGAGGCGCTTCAGAACCAGCAGCCCTGAAGACCCCGTCCCACCAGCAACAACAAGGCTGTAAATCCCTTTTGGTTCTAACATTTTGTCTTGGGACACAGTTGAGCAAAGAATGCCACACATTTACACTAACATTTATCCAGGATGATTTCTGTCTTACAGTTCCCCTCTGTTAATTACAATATTACACTCACTTTGCAAACAAAAGAAATAGAATGATGAGGCTGGTTCAAAGGCTGCTCACGAATCATCTTTTAAAGGAAATGAGTGATATCTTGAGCCCTCTGTCTCACGATAAGCCTCATGACACAATCATGAATTCTAAGGTCTGTAGCCAGGAGCTCTGAATATCCCAGTGGCTATCATGAAATAAATAGCTTCAAGAGACCATCACTCAAGCCACACAAGTTACTAGTTTGTGTTCCACTTGCAGCCCTTCCTATAAATGCTGAACATACATCAGGTGTCTTCAAGTTTGAATTTCAGGACACCTTCCCACAAAGGATGGGAGTGTGCTGTGCAGATTGAGACCCTGACAAAAGCAGTCCACACGGTGAAAACAAGCCAAATGTCAGTGTCTTCAGCAAGGTTTAAAATATGGCTCTGAGAGGTGAAGTTCAAATCTTTATCTTCCTCCAGGAAAGTTTAAGATTTAGCTTCTGCCGAATTCATCCATGGTGGTCAAAGGTCTTCAGTGAACAAAATGTTCTGAAGGAAAAAAGTGGGTTGAGGAGACAGATCTTGAAAAGAGGAGGATTATTGGGAGGTCAGAGAAAGTTGAAGAAATAATTTAAAAGATTGGGTGAGGGTAGGAGATGAACTTTTTTTTTTCATTTTTGTGGTTTAAGAAGTGGTTTTTGGATGGCAGCACACCATAGAAGCAATCATGAAATCTGTTTGGTGGTGCACCAACCAACATTTTTCTAATGAAATGGACAACTTTGAAAAATGGTATGCACGTGTGTGGTTATGGGCCACAATATAAAATGAACTTCTATAAAATGTTTAAAGCTCATTGACCTAGAGGAATTTTTACTGTGTACATTATGAGGTGGGAGAAGATTTTAAAAGTTTTCTTGACTCTTTTTTGGAACAACAGAACATTATCACCTGTTCTGAATTAGTTCAGCACTTCTTCCCACGAAATCATCAACCAGTGAGAGGGGCAGGTGCACTGTTCTGGACTAAGCAGTTGTTGTAGGCAGAGTATCACCTGGTGGCTGTAGCAAGCATCTTAAACTTCCTGAGCCTCAGTTTTTTCATCTACAAAATCAGTATCAGAAATACCACTATCTACTTCATAAAGTGTCAAAGTTAATAACTAAAGGCAAATAAAAGCATTTAGTACAGTTCTTGATGCAGAGTAAGAGGTAAATAAATGTTTCCTCTCCTTCTAGATTTCATTCAGGGGAAAAGGCACTTTCTTCTGTTCCCTGTGTCCCTATCAAGACACAGGGGCCCCTCTCACACAGTGTGTGGAGTTGGGATGCTATGATATTGTCAAGTGATTTTCTGCTGTCAAGTTAATGAAGGATTATGCCCTCCCCCTCTTCCTGGCCAGCACAGCCGGCTAATGGAAAAATCAGAAAATATCTCAGAGCACTAAGTGAGAATCAGCTCTGTATAAAAGCCATTTTCTCCAGTTTTATGAGTTAGGGGAGCTATAAATCACTCAACCCATTTGCATTTATACTGTTTTTAAAAGGGGGTGTGATGGGGAGATGGGAAGGATACCTGGCAATGAGAAATGTTACCCTAGGACAGAAGAAAATGTTTACAAAACAATCCCCTCGTTGGCCAGTGGCAGGATATTCATGCCAGGAGAGTAGGAGGGTAGGGTAAGAAGAGGCTACATCCAACTCTGCATCATGGGGTAAATCTTAAAATTGGAATACCTGTTCTTAGAATTAATATCTCATTGCTAGCATTACTTTTTTTAATGTTTCCTTAAGATGGCTTAACTGTTTTGCAATGCCTGCTACATAAAACCAGATAGAACTCTCCCAGTGTTACTGACCGACTTCTTGGCTTTTACCAGCTCAATGATATTTACTCTCTCCCTGAGCAATTTCAGATAAGCTAAGCCAGCAGCTGGGGAGACCCCAGCTGTAACTAAGCCTGATGTCCTTGCTTCATCTAAGAGAAAGCCCATGGGGCTAACTCCAAGCGTCCAAATGGAGAGAAAATATTTTCCACTACCAAGGACAGATAATCTGAACTATGTTAAACCCAGTCTCTGTGGAATTCTTACTTGAACATTTCTTGCTTAGAGGTAAACCGAGGTCGCTCAAAGAATGTCATAGGAAATTTATTGACAAGACTCTTCCATTTTCAGTAATTATTTCCCCCTAGAAATAAATGCATACAGTTGGTACAGATAACAAGAGAGGCCTCGCAGAGCAGGCTTGGCCTGGGCCGGTGGCAGTGCTAGCATAGGACCAAAAGTGGTGCTCCAGGCAGGAAGGCTTCCCAAATTGTAGAACGTATCCCTCTTTCTGGGAAACATCAGACAAGTAAGAACAACATTATATAGAGAATTGAAGTCAAGAGAGGGAACAACTTTTGGAAGAGCAGATAGAGTCCAACATCAGACCTTATATTTCCAGACTCACCTACACATTGAGGGGAAACAGGACATCACAGCCATTTCACCATTTCTGTGTGAAAGCTAGTTATTCCCTCATCTAGACCCCACTTTCCCCTGAACCAAGTTCCCCCAATAAACATTGTATAGTACCCATGTTCATGGTCTTCTTTGGGCCACTGATTAATTTTTGCTGGCCAAACTCAGTTCTCTCCACTGACCTACCTATCATCTATCTATCTATTGATCGATCGATCGATCTATTTTTAACTGGGTAGGAACATACATATCTATATATTTTAATTTACTGTTGACACTAATACAGATGTCCCCTTTCCTCCCACTTTGCTCCCCTCTCCCCAGCCCCCACTCTGGCCGTCACCACTGTTGCTGTTTGTGTCTACCAATCATGCATACATGCTCTTTGTTTAGCTATCTGTCTATCTACCTAGCTTCATAAGTCTGAATCTTTCTTACTTTCTTTTGGTCTCTTGAACTCCTCTTTATGTTTCTCTTTGATCTTGGCTCTTATTCATATAATTTAGCCTGCTAGTATACGATCTGACCACTTCCACCAACTTCCTCAGCTGTAACATGTCACAAAGCATTACATTTATGGTTTCTCTTCTCCTTCCCAAACCATTCTATCACTTTTCTTTGGAAGCTCCATCCTTATTTTCAATATATCTCTTTTCTTCATTCTTCATATCCAAAGATAATTCTTATGAAAATTAGATTTCTAATATTCCTCCAAATGTTGTTCCCCCTGTCTGGAATGCCCCTTTCTCTCTCCATGGATTTGGAGACTAAAATCCAAACTAACTCCTCAAGACTCAGTTCAAGGATTATGACATTTGGAAGCTATAAATAGGAAAAATGAATTTTTTTGCCATGTGAGGGGAAAATAAAGATATTTTTAGGTATATAAAACTCAAAAGAATATTATCTACACACATTTCTGAGAAAAATCCTTGAAGCAGTATACCAAATAAGCAAAACTGAATCTGAGCAATACTTCAGGAAGGCAGAAGACATGCTACAGCCAAAGTAACGGGAAGTTATAAACAGGTGAAACAGAGTGCATCCTAAACAGTTTCTGATGATGCCTGTGTAGTTAACTGCTTTATTAGACAAAGAACTGTTCAAACAGAAATGGAAATATAAAACACAGTTAATGATAATAATAGTAATAATAATAATAAGAAGAAGAATAGTAACCTGAGGCTAAAATTTCAGATTATTTCAGAAAATATATATTTTCTTAAGAGTGGGTGACAAGCAAAGCAGGGAACTTAAACCAGCCTAAAATCTCATTATGTTCATAAAGGGAAGGCTAATGATACTATAATTCTTCATTTTAATAGGTAATTCAACAGGGCCTTTTAAAAATTTAAGCATAACTATTACTAGAATATATAAGGGACGTATAGTTCACAAATCACTTGAGGAACAAAGAAGAAAGAGGGGCTGTATTTAACTCACTAAGTAAGGCAAAAGGGAGTGAGAGAGGACATTAAATTTAAAAAGCACGATATACAGAAGTACAATACAATAATATGCTCTGAAAAGGACCAAACAGATCAGAAGTCATAATGAATATGAATAAGTTCAATTTATATATTAAAAATCCAGAAGATTATATTAGGTTCAAAACAGCTCATTGTTATTTCCATGGGTAATATATAAAATAGAAATACATGGAAAGATTAAAAATAATATTTGGAAAATATATATAAAAAGTTACAAGTGGCCTACAAACTTGAAAACATTATCAGCCTCTCACGTGTTCAGAAATTTAAAAGAAAGCGATAAAGACATGCTGTTTTCCACCTATTGGATTGGCGGAGATGTTTGAGAATATTCAACGTTTACCCTAGGGAAACGGGTCCACTCAGACATTATTTGGTGACTATACACTGAAACAAAATTTGCAATTTGGCAATAGCTTCAACATTTTTTATACATACATTGATCTAACTGTTTTATTTCTAGGAATTCATCCTACAAATAAAATTTGTATATATAATAAAGATATACTTGCAAGGATATTCTTTGCTGTATTTTTATGAGAGCAAAATTCGAGAAGGAATCCACATATTCATCAAGAGGGGGAAAGATGGATACGTTTTTGTATACCCCTACAATAACATTTAGAAACTACTTCAGAAGAACGGATTATATCTTTGTGTACTGATATGGAAAATGTCTAAGATATAGACAGTAGAATGAAGATATGGACAGTAGAATGAAAACCATTAGATTCTGTACATACACTTCTACTGCAATTCTATTTGTAATTTTAAGGAGAAAATACAGATTTCATCTACTGCACCACTGTGAATATTTTCATCAGCTAGAGAAGCATACACAGTCATAATTAATTTATTGTTCCAACCAACAAGCCTCAAATGTCCTATGAGCAGAAAATTCAGTATCTTCCTGCAAGACTTCTCACCTTCCTAACTTTAATTCTGTAACAAATCTGGGTGGTCTTCCTCAAGCCCCAAGCCAAGAGCAGGCAGAGTAAGAGCACCGGAAAGGCCAATCAATTCACCAGCACCATCACTTTTGTCCTTGCCACAGGGCATTGCTCTTAGACCATGATCCCCCACAGACTGATGATTGCTTGTCCTCTGCTGTGTTTGTGCCCTCCCTGGTTCAGATGTTGCCAAGGCTGTGGCGGCAGCTACATTGTCCTCCAAGGTTGTCAGTCTTTCAGTGCCCACTCACCTCCTCAGCGCTCACTCCCAAGCCACAACACTTTGTAGAGCTCGAAGCGGGTTCCTGACTCAGCCACAGCCCATCCTGGCTCTGCTGTGGAGCTCTGGTGGCCAATCCAGGGGAGCCCCGCCCCTGCCAATGTGCACAAGCCACCCTCTTCTCAGTGAGCACCCTCTGTGTTTCTTGGTGTCTTTTGATTCCAATAGATGTGAGTGGGACAGTCGCAAGTCACCGAGTAGGTTATAACAACACTGGACCACAAAAAGAAAGGGGTCAGAGATCTGGCCTTTCCTCCCAAATATTAATTAATTTAACAGCAATCTCCCCTGCTGTTTCATACTCTGCCACCAGGGCAGCAGTTCACTTACATTTTCATAACTAATGTAGCCCACCTAAATGATATTTCCTTTAATAATAATAATAATACATTTCTCTAAAGTATTTCATATTGCCTTTAATCTCAGACATAGAACAATTTAGCACATATACACATACGTTCTTCATAAACATGTCTATTTCTTGACTCTATTTAGTTTTGTTGATTAATTTATTACTGTGACCATTTCACTTTGCTTTCATTATTATGGTTTTGTAATTTGGTGACATACGATAGGGTATATTCATTCATATTTTTATATTGCTTTTAAATATACTTGCTTTTTTTGTCTATTTCATCTTTTTGTAGAACTTTAAAACACTGGTTTTTGAGCTTAATAAAATATCTTATTAAGGATTTTAACTTGATGACTCATTAAATGTTTAAAATAGTTTTGCAATAATTGGCATCTTTACAATATTGAGTCACTCTGCTCAGGAACATGGCATGTCTCTCTGCCTTCGTTTCATCCTTCAGCACAGCTTTACCGTTGTCTTCATTTAAATCTTATACATTTCCTGTTAGCTATCTTATGGTTTTGCTACTATTATGATTGGGACTGTTTACTTCATTATATTTTCTAGTTTATTGTAAATACTGATTAGGAAAGCTATTGATCATTGCATGCTGATATATAACCAGCCATTTTATTTTTTTATTTTATCCAAGTAGGTTTTTAATTTGACTTTCTTGAATTTTCTCTGCAGATAAATTGTCTGTCGATGGTGAAAAATTGTCTTGTTGCCATTGCCTATAGTTTTTATTAATTCTTTTCATCTTCTGACATTGGCTATAAGCTCCAACACACCACTAAATAATACTGGCTGTAGTGGACATTGTTGCTTTATTTGCAGACGGCTCAACTCAAGTTTCTCTGTCCCCCAGAAGTCAGGAGTTCCCGGTTGTAAGGATGGTACAGCTGCTGAGGAAAGTGCCACAGTAAGTCATGCTCTTTCTATCTTTCTCTGCCTCTTCCTTAAGATGTTGGGTTTTCCTTAGGTTCTGTATGTGTGGGATGCAAAATGGCTTCTCCCCACAATCAAGGCAAAACTATGAGGAGCGACTAGGGACAGTCTGTTGCCTCTTTCTATCAAGAAAACAAAAGAGGCTTTCTGAGAATGTACAGGAGACTCCCAGGTACAACTGAGTGGACAGAACTCAATCCTGTGACCACCTACAACAACAAGAGAGAATGAACAAACAAGCGTTTAACTGGATGTCCTGGACCCAGAGATGATGCTGATATTTTGTCAGCAAGAGACAAGGAAGGGATGCATAATGGACAGACAACCATCAGGTGTCTGCCGCACCAGCTCTCTGGGGGATGTGTCTGATGTTTCAGAATTAGTAGGATGTGTGTTGTAACTTGCTGACAGAGAGTTTTATCAGCCTGAAGAAGCTCTTTTCTATTCTTTGCTTGATGAGGCCTTTTAAAATCAGAAAAGAAAAAAAAAGTTAAATGTTATGAAAACTCTTGGGGAATTCATTGAGAAGATAATATAATGTATATTTTTTCAATTAATGTGTTAATTTATAGTAACAGATTCCAGTTGTTGAATCATTCTTGCAATCCTGAGATAAACAATGCTTGGAATGCGGTTACTCTGATTTCGTTACTGTATTCAATTTGAAAATACCATACTCATAGTTTTTGCATTAATGCCCACAAGTGACACTGATCTAAAGTTTTCTTCATGCTCTCCCTGTCCGGTCATTTTCATGAGGGTTCTGTAACCACATGGAATGAGTTAGATAACTTCTTGATTTTTTCTGTTTGAACAGTTCAAAGAATTACCTGCCTCTTCAAGATTTGTTTCATAAAGTTCGTTTCACTAGTGCAGTCCTGTTGCTTTATTTAGGTAACAGATCTGTGATTATGACTTCTATCCTCTCATTATTATCAATATCTTTAGATTTTCTGTCCTCATTGAAACAGTGCTTATTTTTTTTTTTTTGGTTATTAAATAGATGCATATCTTCCATTTTTTTCTCTAATACATATGTTTTGTAAAAAACTTGATTCTTACTTTGGCAGTTTTGATGTTTTGGTCATGTTTACTTTTCTTTCCAAATAGGTTGTTACTTCAACATCGATTTCTCCTTCAGCATCAGTTATTTAAAAGAAATTTTTAGAAAAGTATTCATGTGGATAGTGGGGAGCATTTGTTTGTATTTTCTTTGACTGTTGCTGCTGTCATTGGTACTCTTCCCGACGGTGGATGTTCCCTGCTACCTAGCAAGCACTTAGCTGCCCATCTAATTTTGAATAAGCCTCTGTTGGGTGAGTCTCAGTGGAGGCTGTAAAGTTGAGGGCAGCAGCAAGATTGAAGTGACAGCAAGTTTCAAATGATATCAGTGCACAAGATGACACCTGAAGTAGACCTTGGCCATGATTTCTGGTGTCTGGTCTGTCCTCATTGCATTTGCCTAGTTCTCCTGCCTCCAGTCAACTCTGTAGACTCCTTATTATCCTTCCAATGAATGTATTTTCTGCTTAAAAGCGCCATAGTAAGCTCTACTGCTTACAATCTAGAAGTACTTTTATTTGTAATTTATGATTTTCTACTTTAGAGCTAAAAATGTTCTCCATAAATATACTGTTTGTGGAAATTTACAGAGTATTTTTTCCTTGGGCCCAAAACATACATTATTAATAGTCCATTTTTACTAACTCCCAGTTTTTTAGATACAACATTTTGAGTATCAAAGCTGTTTCTTACAGAATTCAAGCTTATTTCTCTCTCTGTCTGGTTCATTAGCTTCTGAGATTAGTGGCTTCAAGTCTCACATTATTGTTACAAATGTGGCCAGGTCACGGCCGTTTCACTGGTGGACTCCCAAGTGTTAGAATCTGTAGGCGTTTCTCTTGGGCCAATTTCTCCAGAGAAGAATCTTCCGATCTTTTGCCAAGAGAGATACAAGGCAGGTTGCCAACATGCTAGCTGAAGATTATCAAAGGAGAGCCAAGAATATCCCCACCAGATATGTATTTTCTCTTGAAATGCATTCTTCTCAACAACTTTGTAGACAATGCTTAGCTTCTGCCTAAGAAATGATATCCCAGCTTCTCCACAGAAATAACCCTGTGTCCTCTCAAGTGTTGGGGAAGGTGGGCAGCATTTGTTGGAGGCAGCAGGATGGAGTGCTGGGTCTTAATTAATCATTACACAGATGTATAAACCCCTGATTTCATTTACATTCCTTGCTCCTTCCTGCCTGGGCAACCTATTGCCTTTCCAGCATTCTGGGATTCAAATGACCTTGCTTCTCATTTGCATTTCTTTTCAAGGCCCTTAGGTGTTAACTTTTCTCAAAATGCTAAACAGGACCCACTCACCTACCTGCATACCTTTGTTCTAAATCTGTTGACAACTCAGGTCCACCTTCTTCTCCTCAGCCCTCCTTGTCTTTGTGGAGATTTCATGTTTCTCTGATTACTTTCTCTCTCCTTTCTTATTTTGTAGTGATAGAAGTGGTATTATTTTTCCTTTCCATTTTTTAACTCTGTTCCAATTTATATAGCTTTTCCCTTAAGATCAGGCAAGTCTAGGCATGGGTTGAGAAAGAGAAGGGCCTGGGTATAAAATATAAGTACTCACTTGCTCCCAAGTATGGACCTTGCATTTGCATGGTTCTGATAGCAGATGAATGCTTCCTCTAGCATTGCTTCAGCCTAGTCCTCTCTTGCTTCACCCCAGTCCCGACTCTGCTGAAAGCATTTCCTTGCTGCACTGCATTCAAAGGATAGAACTCAAACAGAAAGTCATAGCATCGCCAGCCTCCAGAGTCAGTGGATACAATTTGCAGATCCCAGAGTGGTTGGAAATTAATGGAGGAAGTCCCAGAAAGAAAGGAGTCACAAAAGGGGAGCTGCAAAATTTGTGAATTCACTTTTCTCAAGTTTTTTGCTGATCTCTGAACAATATGTGCATGTGGCTCCAAGGAGCCTAGGACGGGCTCGCTCAACATCCCTCAGAGGATAAAAGAATCCAAACCCTTTATAATGTTCTACAATGAAGGACCAGATATAACCTACAAGGTGTAGATAAAATCTGTTTAGATCTGCAAAGAAGCCTTACAATATGACCTATGACAAAGAAAAAACATTAATAGTAACAAAACTTCAAATGTCTCAGATTGAATTAACAAAGACTTTAATGTAACAATAATGTATTAATCTGTAGAAAAAAATAGATTTATTGGCAAAAAGTTGGGAAATGTTAGGAGAGATATAGACAGAATTTCATGTATTGCAACTATATTTCATATATTGAAATTATAAATAAGAACCAGTGGAAATCCTAAATCTAAAAAGTGCAATAACTGAAATAAAATATTTGTTGGATGTAGTAACAGCAAATGGGACATAATAAGAGAGAAGACCAGTGAACTGAAGTCAATAGAAAATTAACAAATTAAAGCATAGTTAAACTAGCTAAAACATGCATAACTCTAATCTCAGGAGAGGAGAAAGGTAATGAGGAAGAAAAAATACTTGAAGATATGTTGGCTGAATTGTTCCCCCCAAATGATTAAAAACAGCATCATACAGATACAGGAAGATCAAGCAGGATATACACACTTACCAAAAAACAAACAAACAAACAAACATACAAACAAACAAAACAGGCACATCACAGTTGAACCGCTAGTTTCAAAATTAAGAGTAAATCCTAATAGAAATCCAGGAAAGGAGGCATACTGCATAGAAGAAACAATGATAACACTTCAGCTGACTTCTCAGAAACTATAGAGGCCATAATACAATGGGATAATATTTTTAAAGTGATAAATTAGAGGACTGTCAATCTAGAATTCTACATCCAGGTTAATGAAGGCAAAATAAAGTCATTTTCAGATAAACAAAGGCTTAGAGAGTTTGTCTTTTACAACTCTACACCTGAAAAATGCCAAAGGAAGATTTTCAGACAGAGGAGAAATCATATCAGATGGAAATGTAAATCTGTAGGAGGAAGTAAAAAGCAGTAGAAAAGCTAAATATGTGGGGAAAAACATAAAGGCTAGATTTTTCTTTTCTTATATTCTTTAAAAGCCAATCAACTTTAAAGCAAAAAATAATCATAACATACTATAGGGTTTATTACAGATAGCAGTCAAGTATATGACAACAATGGCACAAAAGATGAGAGAGAGCATTGCTGTAAAACTCTTCCATTGTAAGTGGAATGATGTGATATTAATTCAAGGTAGACAGCAATACAGTCAGGTATGTGTTATAACCTCTAGAAGAAACACAAACTCTGGAGTGGTGTTAGGGAATCAGCAAACCACCCCGGAACCCCAGGTGTCAGGGGGCCATGCTCTGAACAGCAGCGGCATCTTCCCAGGCCCCTAGCCCTGGACCATCCCACTAAAGTAGGTAGGCCATGCCCTGAGCCTTTCTCCCACGTTAGAAAGACTCCAGAAAAACGTGTGTGTGCAAACAGGTGGAGGTATACACAGCATGCAAGGAAATATGCTATTTCAGTCATTGTGTGAATGACCCTCAGCTCACGTTCTGATGGCCCTCTCTGATCTGCACGATTGTGGCACACTGGGGTAGGCGTGAAATTTCTACAGACAATTGGAAGGATCGAAGAAGTGTGCCCGAAGACCATTTCAGTCTTTTCCGGGTAAGTTTGTTTAGTGGCACTGGCTTGCAACCCTTGGCTATTTACCAGGTGCCGTCGACCGCATACGTGGGAGCAGCGTGTGGTGACGTAGTACCCATGCGCCTTGAGCATTGATACATACACGGAAGGTGTTACAATAAACTTCCAAAGCCAATGGGTTTCCAAATAGAAAAGACCAGGGAAGCAAATAAATACAGTGGGGTTTTTTTTTTTTTGTTTTTGTTTTTTTTTTAATGCAGGAATTCTAATGCACCCAAAGAGAGGTTACAATGGAAGCTTTGGTCTAAGAGAAAAAATGTTCTTTGTTGTAGATGGGTGTGGCATGAAAATAGTTACAGGTACCTTCAGTGAGCCTTAGGGAGCTTGACAGATGTGCCATCTATGAGCGATCCCTGAATTAAGAGATGCTATGGAGGAGTTTGAACAATTTCATATTCTACATAGGTCTTTGACTGTGAACACATGCATGAATTTCAGTATGTGTGAATGAAACACATAAAAACTTGAATTGAGGAGGGGAAACAAATGAACATTTTATCAATTTCAAATTGCATCCATGGTGGCTGAAGCCGGATAAAGAAAATGAAATTCTCTCTCCTCTCTGCTTCCCACCTACAAAGCACTGCCTGGCCTGCGCTCCCCAGACAAAGCACTCCCACTGCCCATTACAGACCAAAGTGAACACTGGGGTGCTGATCACTGCAGCTGTCATTTACATCTGTTTGTTTACAAGAAACAAACAAGTTTCAAAACAACATTCCCTAATGAAGAGGGGTTGATTTGGGCCTGGTCAGGGGAACACTAATCTTCTGTTAACAAGAACCCTCACTTAAGTTTATATGTCATCTGCCTTGAGAAAAATGTCATAAAACTGCATTTTATATGTGATTTGTCAGTCAGCCCTGTACATTCGCAAGAGCATTGAAATGAGAAGCAAGGTCTGAAAGTGCAGAGTCCAGCTGAGCTCCCCACACCGCCTCTGCCTGTGTCCGTTTGTGCACGTCCATCCATGCTCCTGGATGCCAGTGCCCTACCTGTAAAATGAGAAATGGCCATTTAAAAAGTGACTCTTAAATCCTTTTGTGTCACATATTCCTTTGAGAGTTTTCTGGAAGTGACAGATAAACCTTCTCAACAGACTGCCCAAAGCGCAGTAAGTATTTTATCTCCTCTTACAGTTTATACTTTCCATTTGGCACCTTCCTAGACCAACCTAACAATAAGAGATATACTGCATTATGTAATCCCCTGGCAAATAAGGATACTTGGTGTCTGTTTGGCTTTAGAAATTCCATCCTGAGGCCAGGTCTCCTGATGCCGTTTCTTCTATACTTGTCTACCAGCTCCCCTCTGCCCTCTCCGGCAGGGGAGATGCCAAAACACACAGGCGGCAAGCACTCTGGAGGAAGGAAGGAGGTCAAAGGACCACCCACATGACTATGCAGAAGGGGAAGCAGAACACAAGTGTGGAGATCACTAATGGCAGAGGTGTCTCCATATGGGCTGCCCCGAATAACTGAGAGAGAGGACTTTTCTTTCTGAACAGGCAACAGACTGACCATCTGGTCCCCAATCTAGAGTCTGTATGGACTGAACTATGTCATTTGAACATGAATTTAGACTTTAAGTGTGTGTGTGTGTATGTGTGTGTGTGACCTGAATCTGCCCATCTGCCCTTCCAGGGAGCCCTCAAAGGGATCCCTAGATTCCTATGTGGAAAATGGAGATTCAAAGAGAGCTACACATCAGACAAACCAATCAACCAACCAGTTGCCTTTTATGACTTTTCTACCTCCCCCCCATGTAGCACACATTTTCAAAACTTTACACAATTCCATAGTTTCATAAGCCCTAATGTCCATCCATGGCTCCCAGGATGTATATTTTTAAACTAGATAATAACTAAGTTTCTTCCTTTTCTAATATCTGGAATCTATACCTATCTTTGCATGTACTCTTTGAAGTAGAGAAATTATGTTTTTTATTGGAGAAAATAAGCACACAAAGACAAAACAGCTCTGTTCAACCCCACAGAGGAGTGGAGACCATTTCTAGTGGTAGGTGTCTCCCAGGTTTATAGGACAATGGCATTCACCTTCACTGCTTGAAATAACTCTGGCACTTCTGGAAGAAGAGAAAATAAATGGGGGCAGAATTTACCCAACTAGAATTCAACCACCAGAGTAATGAGTTGATTATTCAATAAAAGTCCCAGGTGACTGTCAAGGTTTTTCCAAGTAGACCAACAACTCCAGGCCCCTGAGCCGTCGCTGGAGTGCCCCACCTTTCTCCCTGTGTGACCCTGCACATTTGATCAGCACCCATGTGTTCCAAGGTCAATATTCTCCTCAGTCATCGACTATATTTCATCTGAAGGATTTCAAATGCAACAAAAGTTGATCCACTGCAAGATGAAAGAGCTGCTTAACAGCTGTGATAAAGGAAATTAAAACAATTGGACACTCTTTCTATTGGGAATTAAACTATTTTCACTAGGACCCACACATACCAATGCACTGGAAGAGCTGGCAATGAACAAATTAAAATGAGTGATGACAAAGCAAATTTATTCTTACATTTGGAACTTATAAGACAGGCAAAATACTTCCAGAAAGAAGCAAATTTTCACTTTTAAAAGTCTTCTCTCTTGAAGGAAATTCATTCTAAAAAATGCCTATATAACTCATCAGTAGATTTTTTTGCATAGAAACAATAATTTTATTATGTCAACAAAATCAATTCTTATAGGTTTATTGGAATTTTTTTATAAAATGTAGTCAAAAGTCAAAATAAAAGTTGCAGAATAACTAATTAGTCATTATAGCTCATTAGATTATATATATGTGTGGCAGTAATTTCCACACGTGTATAAACACGCATGGTCTAGAATTTACACATTTTGAGCACAGCTCCGTGTGATTCCCGTGTGAGCAAGTGTGGATCATGTCTGTGGAATGGGAATCCTCTAATAGGAATTTAGCAAAGATGTATCTTAAAAAATTCCGGCTTGCTGTGCCCTGTCTGCCACCGGATCTGAATTTACATCCTAATGCCCTGCTATGAGTAATCCTACCCCTGTTCTGCTTAATCCCATGAATAATCAATCCAATGTAAATATGTCTTAATGCCTCTAATAAAAGCCCCGGCTAAGCAACCCACGAGGTCTTTCTCCCCAAGATGGGGATGGTGGAGGAGACCCGTGGTCGCCGGATTCTCACCTCCAAGCGTGTCTCTGGGTAAGATTGATTCACGCGATCGGGGCGGTCCCCCCACGGATTTTGCGGGTCAAAATCCGTGACATATATGTTTTAGGCAGGGGCCTAGCTCACCAAAAATGATAATTGAGAACAATTTAATATAAGGCCTACTTACAACATATCAGGGTTCTTTAGAGAAACAGAACAAACAAGATGAGTGCATATGGAAATAAATACATTTATAATGGATTATCATGTGATTATGGAGGCTGAAAATTCTAAAGACCTGTAGTCAGCAAGCTGGAGTCCCAAGAGAGTCGAGGTATAGTTCCAGTCTTAGTCCAAAGTCCTGAGAATAAGGAGGGCCAATGGTATAAATTCCAGTCTAAAATCAGAAGGAATCCTAGAAGAGTTCATATTTCAGTACCAGTCTGAAGCCATAAAGGGCTGAAGTCTCAGCTCAAGTAGTCAGGCAGGAGTAGTTCCCTGTTATTCAGTCTTTTTATTCTATCCAGACCTTCAACTGATTGGATGAGGCCCACCTATATCAGGAAGAACAATCTGCTTTACTCAGTCTACTGATTCAAATGTTAACCTCATCCAAAAACATTCTCTCGCACACACCCAGAATGTCTGACCAGACACCTGGGCACTCCATAGACCAGTCAGTTGACACATCAAATTCAACCATCCCACAGGTGTTGATTGAGTTTAAAACCAAGTGTCTGGGGCTAAAAACAGTATCCCCATCAGGAGCTCGCAATAGCCAAGAGCCATTACAACCTCTACACTTGGAAGAGGGAGTCTCTGGCACATCCCAGAGAGTACAGAGGTCACCCAAGGACTGAAACATTTGGCAGGGAGGAAGCAATGGAATAAATGCCATAGATATCAGCTTCCCAAATATAGAACAGGATAGAGAAGAGTGGGTATAAAACAGGGACAAGATTAAAAAGAGATCCAGTGAAGCATTATCTTGAAAATCAAGGGAAGCAATGAAAGTTATAAAATCATGGCTTAAAGATATATAGCCATGCACACATATTTCATTCACTTGATAGCTTGTATGGTCTGTGAATCGTATCAACATAGCTGTTATAATAAAACAAAATACAGACACAGATGCCCCACCAACACCTATCAAATAAAAACTCCTGAGGCCTAACATCAGCCATGAGTACATGTTCAAGTTTCTACAGGTGATTATTTTCTACACCCCTGACTTAGGATACTGCCTTGAAGCTTGCTTATATTCATCTTTTATCTAGTTACCTAGTTTCCAAAATAACTTGTGGGAATTATTTTTCTCAATATAATAATTTTTCAAGATAAAGTGTTTATATGATACTAAAAACTCATCTGACTTTTACTGTCACTGAGGTGGCTACACTGGGTATTGATGTGTTATCCTGTAGGTACAAACAGATCTAGTTAATATCAGCCTAAAACACATGATGGTAGAAATAGCACATCTACATCCTTTCTCCATTGTAACAGGGAACAGGGAAGAACTTTCCTAGATTAGAAAACCAGGGTCAGAAATCAGTGGTTATATTCAGTGAAGATTTCTCAATCCCATCATTTATATTAGAGTTTGTAGCCTGAAATAACACCTCTTGATCTCATCTTCATTATTAAATCCTTATGAAAGGCTGTACTTTCGTCCCAGACCCTTTAAGAAGTGAGACATGTTGAGGACATGCTCCGCATACACGTGGCAGTGAGAGTCGTGATGGGTAAACGGAAAAGCCGTGCAGTGTGCAGACACAGGGTGGGCGCTTTGTAGACACGACTCCTGAAGTCCCTGCACCTATTTTGTACAACAGGCACCGCTGGGATTATTTTTAAGATGATAAATTTGGGAGTCAAAGAGATTAAGTAATTTGCCTGAGGCCACATAGTTATTGAGAGGCCAGCCCCACGGTTTTTGTTTCTCCGGAGACTGTAGTCTCTTGGCCATTTCATACTGCCGCCTATGAAGTCAGAAGGCTCGAAAGAAGGCTCCACCAGCCACCGAAAGAGCCATTAGGGTCTGGGAACAAGTTTTTGACATTTCCACATGTAAAACAATTACATTTGTTTTACAATTTCTGTAAGGGGTGATAGACAGGAAAGGTCTGTGTTTGGAGCGCAATTAATTTCAAATAGATTTAATGCATTACTCACACTGGGGAGCACACAGTCTTGGGACAGAGAAATCCGCTCCTGGGATTAAGCCTCAGATTATCCCTGCAGCTGAAAAGGTCAAGGAGATTCCAGCTGCCGCCAGGAATGGCAGATCCTTGAAACATGGCAGGGTCAATAAATGACAGGCAAAATAATGAAGGGATAAATGAGCAAAAAACACATTACAGAGCAAGTCTTTGTATATTTATATAATACCAGTAGTTCTTTTACATGCATGCTTAATTGTCATTTTTGTCATTATCAAGAAGTGACCACTTTGAGGAACACATTGGTCATTGCCTCCTGGAAACCCTTCAGCCCCTGCACTTACAGTCAGACGGAGGTTTGTAATATTTTTCTTGAAAAATAGTAAATGGTGCAAGAAAGATAAGGAATCCAAAGAGATAAATTTTGTCTAAGTCTTGGTTCTCCTGCTTACTTGCTGTGTAATCTTAAAAAAAATTCCCTCAATCATTCTGAGCTTGAGGTTTTTTTTCATTTGAAAGACAGTTATAGTCACAAAAATAACACATATAGTGTGTATTATGTGCCGGGAACTCTCTTAGGTGCTTCTACTGGATTAATTCGTGTAATGTTCATAATAACCTTGTAGGGTTGATCCATTATTATTCTTATAAGTGACAGAGTCAGGGGTAGAACTAAGCAGACTCCTACAAAACCCAGTTCTTAACTATTCTCCTACACTGACTGTCTACACGCCTACACAGTTTGGTTAGTGTAATTATTAGGTAAGATAATATGTTTTAAATGCTTAAAAATAATTAAAAAGGTGAGTTCCTTTTGGTACAAGAATCTTGGTTGTCTTCCTTGCTGTACCCCACTTCATCCCATCTTGAAAAGAGGAGTAGAGTTGCTGGGGGTTGATTAATTTCAAGGTTAATCATTGGCTTTCAATTCCTAAAAGTAGGACCAGAGTGCGTGCATGTGTGTGTAGTAGGGAGCGGTGGTATATAAGTAAGCCTACTTTAGAGGGAAATCACTCTCTTCCTTGCTGGTTGGCATAGTCTGAGGTAGCCTTTTCTTTCATCAAAAACGTTGAGTGAAGAAAATAAGTTTGTCTGCATGTCACTATTATATACACATCTCATGACACATAAACCTATGACACATCAAATGTGCTGAAATTACAGCAAAACCATGAATATACATGTACTGCATATACTACCTATGTATACTATAGTATAGTGTGTAGTGTGTATGAATGTATATATACCAGTATAATCAAGTATATCTATGCATATAAACATTGTTTCATATAGTGGATAGATACCACAAATACACATATCAAAATGTTAACAGTAATTATTTCTCAAATTTGGGTAACAAATAATTTTAGTTTCTTTTTAATGTTTTACTGGATTTTCCAAATTTTCTAAAGTAAATGTGTATCACTTTCAAATAAATAAAAGTCATAAATAAAAAAGATTTGAATTTTTAAAGAAAAAAAATTGGTCTGATACGACACTACTCAAACTTCAGCCTTCTCTGTAAGATTGTCAGTTTTTATTTTCTTTCTTCTTTCAATTTCCCAGTGTGCTCTCAAGACCATGCCCAAGTCATCTAAGATGAATTTCAAATATTGAGCCATTCTCAAATCATTCAGGTTTGCCCATGTTCCTCAGAAACCAGTCTTACCAGAGATACTAATGTGTCCATGCTTGCTCAGGTCTCCTGCCCATTCTTAACTAATTTTTAGACTCCAAATAAATTGTTCATTGTGATACTGTAATTGACATGAAATAAGCCTGACAAGAAATAGCTGCAGCATCTACACTGTCAAATCCGAATTGAGTACTTTATGCTCATGTGTATGTGGCGCCAGGTGCAGGAAGATCTTGTGGGTAAGTTGGGAGGAGTTGCCTTAGGAAAAGGAGGAGGATGTGCAAAGGCAGCCTTAGTATGAAAACTAGATTCTTGCTTTTTAGATTTAAATACACATACTCACAGGCACATTGTCATATACGACTGATCAAAAAAAACGGAAGTAATTATCCCTTCAAAGAAAGTTGCATAAAAATAATGAAAAAAATTGAAATTGAATCCTGATCTGCAACTGTAGGCAACAAAGATTCAGGTATGTGTGTGTGTAAGATGTGAATTTTCCTATAAGTGGGGCAATATAAGCTATGAGAGTGTGGCTGGGCACTTGTCCCTGGGAAGTCACAAAGAGTGAAAAGCAGCTCTGTTTCTGCTGGAAGAGAGAGAGAGAAAAAAAAAAAAAAAGGCAGCTATTAGCCAGGGAAATAGGCCAGACTGTGGATATTAAACCCAAAAAAAGCACAAACACATGTCACCCTGAAAATAGTACTGGCTGGACAAATGGTGGACTGGAAGAGCCTGTTGAGACAGAAATCACTAAGGACATTTTAATTCTCTTCAACCATTTGACTTCTGTCATGATTATAAAAACCACAACAAAGGGGACAGCACCTGTGCAAAGAAGGGCGCCCTGGACGAGCGGGGTGCTACTGAACATACAGTGGCCTTAATCATTATTCTCCCATAGGCCCAGGGAGGACCGTGGCCCCCTAATTCTCTGGTTCAAGATATTCATAAGAGAAAGACCCATTGGACTGTTCAGTTGTAAACATAAGCAGAAGCAAGCCTCTGTCTACTCTTCTGTGGGCACCACAGCGACACAGAAACCTAAACGGACCCTCAGTTGGATTTAGGAGGTCCTGAGTTCTGGTCCAAGGAGCCCGATGAACGGTCCCACTTTTAACAGTCCTCTGTGCCCGTTTTACTCAGCCTGCTGCTGTCACTCTTTCCTCAATGTCCTCTACTGGGGCTGATGGCTTGTGACGTGGAAATCTTGAGGACGTGTGGCTTCAGCGAGAGAAGAAACAGACAAGGAGGGACCTAGGCCCCATGGAGGGTATCATTGACCAGATGGCTCCTGCCAAGTGTTTATAAATAAGCTCTAATGTGAAGAGGAAGGAGATACACATTTTATGTCAGCTTTTTATTAGGGTGTGAAGTGCTTATCAAGAAGACATGAAGCTTTTAATTCAAAGTAAATGAAAACTCATCTCTAAACCAATGGAGGAGACTAATAGAATGCAAAATTCCTGGATCGCTCTAAGCTTTTAGCCTCTTCTTTTTATTCAGACATTCCTAAAGAAACTTTCCACCAAATCGAATTTTCACTTGGAGAGAGAGTAGAGCACACTGGGAAGTACTCTTATTTGGGGGGAAAGAGTCATTTTAAGTAATCACATAGCATTACAAAGGTGAGTGATGCATCATCAGCAAGAGATAAGCACATCCCAGGGAACAAAGCAGAACTGGCCATTTACTTGGGATTATTCAGAGCACCGAGCATCACTGTGCTTGTGTGACCCAGAGTGTGGGCTGCCATTTGAAGGCATGTCATATCCATTATGGAATCAGGCAGGGAGGTATGATTTCTTCTTCAATTCTTCTTCTAGTGGTCAAGCTCATGAGTTGCAATTTAACCTTCTGTGACATTTTATTGCATTTACAGGCATTATGTTCTCACAAGGGATGCTGGATTAGACAGTTTAGGTTTAAATCCATGAAAAGCCATTTTTATATTTTTCTTTTCCTTTTTTTATTGTTCTGTTACAGTCATCCCAATTTCTCCTCATTGTGCTCCCCTGCCCCACCAACCCCCCATTCCCACAATCAATCCCCACCCCATTGCCCATGTCCATGGGTCCTTTATCCTCTTCCTTGAGTAGAGATGTGCCATGTACATGGAAGGGAGTTGGTGCTCTCAACACTACTTCCAGCTGCTGATTGTTTTTCAATGGCATGTCTGCTGTACTGCCCCAAATTTTGGGAATTCATCATATATTAAGCAGTTCTCAGAATGTTAATCTTTCCAGCCAGCTTTGGGAAATTTATGTCTTCAAATCCCTGCCTTACTCTCACGCATATATGCCTCCCTCTGGGCAGTCGTCACCCGCAGGGCTAATTCACAGCAGCAGATCTCTCTCTGCTTGCAGTCTTTCTCTTTCCCAATGGTGACTTCCCTAAAGAGGGACACCATGACAAATCATGACACTGTGCCTGACTCCTAATTGCTGTCATTGCTTAAGGGCTGATTTGACCTACTAAACCATGGCCTGTGTCCTGTAGCCTGATCCCATCAACTGTTCCAAATATATTAACTCAGAAGGAAGTATCTGCCCAAAGCTCCGGAATCCCATCTTTCCATGACTTTTCAGACTATCCAAAAGCCAATGAGTTGCCTAGTGTATAACTCCCACCTCGAACTCAGCTGAAAGCTCCAGACATACAATCTACAACTTCACTTGGAAGTCTTGGGAGCTCAAACTCAATGTGACTAAAGCTGAGCTGTAACTACCCCCTCAAACCTGCCTCCTTCAGTGTAACTGCGTCAGTAAATGGCTTCCCCATAAACCCAGCCCATGTTCAAGCTGGAGACCCGAGACTCACATTTGACTACTCCCTCTTCCTCTCTTCTTACATCCAGTTAAGAACCAAGTCATGTGGATCCTGACTTCAAAGACTCTCAAAAATATACGCTGCTCTCCACCACCTCAGTCACAAAAACACTCTAAGTAGCCTCCTCGTTTCTGTGATTTGCTCCTCAATAGGTTTCCACACAGCAAGCAAAGTGATGTTCATAAACACAATCTGATTAGGTATTCCCTTGATTAAACCCTCCCATTGGTTCCCACTGTGCAATATCTGGGAACTGATTATTTGTCTTCACAGGGCACCATTCTCCCCATAGTCACTACATCCTGCCATATTGGCCTTGTCTCAGCTTCCCCAAATGCACCAGCTGTTTCCCCACTTCAGGGACTTTGCTCGTGAGACTACCATTGACAGAACACTCATCTAAGCACTCAACAGCTAGTCAACTCCTACTTGCTCTTTACGTTCCAGTTCGAATGTCTGTTCTTAAAGTGCCTTCCTCTAGTGCACTAATAGAAACTAACACTCATCACAGTCTTTACCGTTATATTTACTTATGTGAACCTTTGTCCAGTGACTCCTCTTCTAAACTGTGTTCTGGGAAGTCAGGATCCATGTCTATCTTGCCATTTACCTTACCCCGTTACTGGCACATTGTAGGTACTCAAACACCATTTTAAAGCATCTTCCACAAAAGGTTAACTTATTAAAGAATTACAAAGTTCAATAGACTGCAGAGAACGAGTGCATAGACAACCTGTGTGGCTCTTGGAGGAGTGGGGAGAAGCCCTTCTTACCTAAACTTCCAAGCTCTGCAGTCCCAGGGCACAGCAAGATTCTTGATGACTTCTACAAACTCAGCTCAGCAGCGCCAGACCTTCTTCTTCCCTTGGCCCCACACTCGAATAATATGAACATTTTCTTATTAAAAAGGAAAAGAGCATCTAAGGTATTTTATTCTGAGTATTTGTTCAGTGAAGAGAAGTTTACACAGCTTGTGGAGAATTATTCAGCAGGAAATTAAACCTCCGTAATTCTGAATTTTCACTTTGCTTTCAATTGGCAGAGCTTCCTGGCAAAGCACTCTGCCCTCTAGAACATTCGTAATACCACATCCGCCACCAAAATGTGCTTTCTGAGCCAAATCACAAAATAGGTTAGACAGGATAACTCTCCGGAGGTCTGAGATACGAGGTGGCAGGTAGGTAATAAACACACCAACGGGGCTTTCAGATACGGCCAGCAATTAATACCTAGGTTTTCCACAGTAATTTGAAGCTTACAAATACATAAAATGATGGATTAACAGGAAAAGTGCCCTCATTTTATCTATGTGAATATAATATCGATCTGAGCCTCCCCAATTTCATGAGACTGGTCTGGTGAGACTACCTGGCAGCTTGAAGAGGTTTAAATGTCTGGCCCATGGTCTCACAACTAGTCTCACAAATGCAGAACTCGAAATTAAAGCTTTTGACAAATTTTTTTATTATTTCATGATGCTTCTCTTCACCAGGAATCTGACTAGTTGGCTCTTTCATTTACAGAAGAATTGAATTCACGAGGGGAACAAATAGCTGCCATGGAGAGAGGGCTTGTATGTTAAACAAGCAAATAACTTGATTCTTATAAACCGAGGAGAGCCAAATTGCTTTTAATTTTTTTACTTTGCTTTATTGATTGAACAAAGAAATAGCAATTTAAAAAAATCTCATCTATACTAAAAGACTTTAGAGGGCTTTTGTACAGGAAATAATGGGACAACTGTTCACCTTTTTTAAATTAAAAGTAAGATACCATAGTTTGTCACCATTATTTTTATGCATTTAAAAACAAGAAAACACTGTGACAATTAAATCAGGAAAAATCAATGGTAAGATGATAATTTCAAATTAAAAAAAATCTAAATGTGCCTTTAGAATCTATGAAATATACAAGAAAATTTAGGTCAGCATGATAGGGAAATTATTGTCCCTCAGATATCTCTTTAGAAATTCATTTTTTTCTTTCTGTTCCTTATGCTAAAATCCTAATTATCATCCTTTATCATCTTTTGCCTGGTCTATTGTTATGCAAAACTTATTCTTTTTGCATCTCATTTCTCCTCCCTCCAGTCCATCTTCTGTATTGCTGTCAGAGTATTCTCTAAAATACAGCTCTGGTGATGGCTTCCACAGATTAAAGACTTCTTCTGTTCATTCCCTATCTACAGGATTAAATCCAAACCCGTTAAGTGAGCATCCAAGGCACTTTACAATCTGTCCAACTACTACCTTTGTAGCTTTCTCTACTCATAGCTCACACATCATTCTCTTCCCATCATTTTCTAAGCTTCCCATCATTCTCTAAGCATACCACACATCTAGAGGTGTACATTCTCAGTTAACACCACACATGTACAGGTGAACATTCTCAGTTAATACCACACACATAGAAGTGAACGGTCTCCATTCTCACCACAGATAATAGAGGTGAGCATCGTTTTCTCTCTCAGTGAAGACTTTAATCTCCTTCTTTGTTGGTAAACTCTTGTACACCCTTCAAGACTCAGATTATGTGGAATATCCTTCATAAAACATGCTCCATCCACTTCCAGGTAGCTAGGAGAGCTACAGAAGAGAACTGATGATCATTTATCCCACACTGCTTCTTTTACAGATGAGGAAAAGGGGTCCAAATAGTAAAGTATTTTGTTCAACATTATACAACAGGTTAATAACAACGTTAGCCTAGGAATTTATGGCTTTTCACCCTCAGTTTCCTGTTCCTGGCCTTCCATGGGCAGAAATGAAAGAACAGGGTGAAAGTACAACTAACACCATGCCTGTTCAGCAGCTCTCCCTGGCTCACCTCCAGCAGGTTTATCTGGAATTGCCCAGACCAGCAAGAGGCAAAAGGATATTCTGAGAAGTCATTACAAGTAGATTCGCATCTCCGTGCCCTTTCTCGGGCTACTTTACCCCTCAAAATGATGCCTACCTCACAAAACTTTATGCGAATTAAATGAAATTTGTGTCTTTCAAATGCCTAGCACAATTAAGGCTCAATAAATTTTAGCTCTTTTATCCATTCCCTACCAACTGAGGCCTAAGTAAGGTTGCAGGTTAAAACCATTGTTAAACTACCAATGTAGTTAGAATATTTTATTTAATACATCTGAAAAAACACACAGCTTTAGTATAAATTCTCCAGTGAGGGTAATGCCACCCTGTTTATATAACACACACATACACACGTGCTCATTTTAAGAATGGGGTGGGTGGCACTGTCACCAAATGTCATTGCTTTTAGTTTTTGACCCCTAGCTGAAAATGGATCAATTAAGCAAATAGAAGGAGGCAAACAAATCTACAACTATAAATATCAACACACACCCAGAAACAGGGAGAGAGATCAAAGGCCGATTGTAGCCACCCAGGAGAGACGCCCAGGAGAGACACCCAGGAGATTCACATTGGGGCAGCAAGATCAAGGCACCCAGAAGACCTTTTCAGGACTTCCAGCCATATCTGGAAAGAAATCAAAGGCCGACTCCTTGGCTATTGCATTTCAAAATAAATAAAGACTCTTCTACTTCCTTCACAACAGCCCAGCCAAGCTAAATTTATGCTCTAGGATATTACCCTGGGAGCTATCCCTGGAAGAAATCATTTTAACCCTAATACTCCTCTTTGTTTTGAATCCAAGCTTTCTGCTTTTGCCCACATAGCCATTAGCAGACAAATTAGAAAAGCATCCAATCAAAAAAATTTATTGAGCAAAATGATGCAAAGTGTTATATTAGGGAAAGTGCCAGTCCCAAGAAATTATTGAAACATCCCTCTTAAAGTATTCTAACTTCCTCTATTATTAGTTCCTCCTTCAGGCTTAAGCACTGCCCTTTTTTCTTCTTTGAAGGCCTTCCTTGGTGTCAGAAATCCTCGGTGTGAGGATAAAACATTGGACTGACAACCTTGTTCCAGAGGCGAAGAAATGCTGGCACCTGAGAGCAGGAGACTGGGAAGAAGGCACGGACATACTGAAACCGAAGGGGAAAGAGGGAAGGAGGAGAGCCGAGAAGCAAGACTTCATACTGCGGTGCACTTACGTATTGTGTGATATAGAGCCAAATTAAAATTAGATTTTATCTGTATTCTAAAATCTGTCAATCCGTAGTGGCTTTCTGGATCTCTGTGCTAAGGACTGGTACCCCATTTCTGGACAAGAGAGGAAGGCTGGAGTTTTGATATGCATAATGCGTCCTTTCTAACCTTGCTGTAGGTAAAGAGCGCAGCATTTGGAGTCAGAGTATCTGGCTTTGTATTCGAGCTGAGCCACTTACCAACTCTGTGATCCTATGCACCTCACTGCATCTCTATGACATCCAGTTTCTTTATACATGAAACAAAAAACAACAAGACTATTATACCTGGTATGGGTACAGTTGCAAAATGTTTAGCCTCTAGCTAAATTAAATAGAATCATTTATTATCAGGTACTAAGAGGCTTACAGAAGCATAGAAAAGCTGGAAGAGCCAGCTTTAGGCCAACTTCCTTGAGCACATTCTAATCCCTAGTATCCCAATGCCTCTGCCACCATGACTGAGGAGCTGTTCCACCAGTGAAAGAAGGCACCACATGACAAAGCCAGCCACTAAAACTCCCTCAGGCCTATGCCACAGCACTATTCTGTACAATGAGGGTCCACTATCCCCTTTCCCCTATTTCACTCAGTTCTAAGCGAAAAGCTCCCAGGAGTATCTCTGGTTGCTAGAACCAGAATCACACGCAGCTCTCTAGCTACAGGGGGCATAAGACGCAGAGACTTTGGATTCACGGCATGTCCAGTTCAGGAGGGCACCATTGGCCACGCACTCTGGGGCAATGGCCATGCACCCCTTCAGGGGTGGCACCACAGGACTCTGGCTGTGGAGAATTTTAGCTGCTGGCTACATCTTCCTCGCGAATTCCCATCAAGTGAAGAGGGCTGCCTACCCAAATTCAGGCCCACGCCCAGGTTCAGGCCCATATCCAGAGTGCCCTATATCTACTTACTAACTCACCTGAGGGCCTGAAGAAGCAGAATCTTTGCCTCAAGGCAGGCTATTTCTGAAAGTTGGCTCAGTTTCAGACAACCTCCTGGAACTAACTGAGTCCATTGTCCCTGCCTCACTGTTCAGTTCCTATTCTGCCCAATCCTATGCCCTCTATTCCCCACAGCTATTGATCTCATGGTCGCTCTCCAATCTAAATTTCCACATTCAAGTACATGTCCACTCAGAATCTGCTTCCTGAGGAAACTGACCTAAGACAGGCATGTCAGAAGAAGGTGGAATAAAGGTTGAGTCAGCCAACACTCAATGTTCTCCACAACTTTGAGTATGGAGCAATATAATTCACATGAGAAAAATCCCTAGAGCCCCCAGGGGGAGCCAATATATCTTTGCTTAACTATAATATAATACAGCTAACATTAACTGAGCACTTACTATGTCTCCAGATGCTCTTCTAAATTATTCATATAAACTAACTTACTGAATCTTTATTATAAGCCCATGAGGTACGTACTATCATTATTCATTTTACAAATGAGGTAAATAAGGTACAAAGAAGTAATTTCAATGTTAGACTGTAAGCCAAAGAGTGAGGATTTTAACTCACATAGTCTAATTCTAGAGTCTAGTCTTGCCCACTTTTCTGTCTCAATATTAAATTCGCAGCCAGTGAAATCCGTCACACACACACACAAAAGTTTCTGCTTTGACATTTCAAAAATGCGACGGGATTAGGAAAAGGGGACTGAGGGATCTTTATTATGGCCTGCAGTAGACTAAATAAGGGCACCTTTAAAATATCCATGTCTGAATCCCCAGACCTATCATTGCTACGTTACTTGGCCAGAGACTTTGCAGGTGTGATTCGGTTAAGGGTATTGAGGTGGGGAATTTCTCCTGGATTATCCAGGTGTGCCTTGAATGGAATCACAGGTGTCCTTAAAAGAGAGAGGGCAAGGGAAACACTCCTACAGAAAAGACAACCGTGGCATAGCAATGGAAGCAGAGGCGGGAATGATGCAGACGTGGGCAGGGGGCGGCAGCAGCCACCGGAAGCTGGACGCAGCAGAGAAAGGGCTCCCCGCTGAAGCCTTCGGGGAGGAACGAGCCCAGGGGACACCTTGATTTTAGCCCCATGAGTCTCATTTCAAACTACTCTTGGCCATCTCTCCAAAAATATAAAAGAATAGGTGTATTTGTTTTGAGTCAGTAAATTTATGGCAGCTTGTTTCAATATTAACAGGAAACTAATACACAGCCATAGAAAATTGTAATACTGTCAGTATCATGTGGATTATATGGAGATCTCAGTATTATACATCTGTTGGAGAATTAGGAGTTAGATCTGCCGATCAACTGCAGGTTAATAGGAAGAATCTAACAAGCTCTGGCCTTGGACTCCCTATCACCATCTACTTAAACTACATGGGACAGTCACTAGGTGGGAAATGAGATTCAGGGACTTAATAAATGTGCACTTTGTTATCAGTATTAATAGGTGAAATTTGTCTTCTCCAGATTTAATTTCCGGGAGTTAAAAATTGCATATAGTTCAGGCCAACCAGTAAATGATACATGATAAGGTCCATACTTGAATTTCAGAGAGGCGTTTTCTGTGTTTCACCTGACTGGCAGCCTTTTACACCATCAAAACAGGAAGCAGAATCAAGACCCAGACGACACAGACAAGACCAGCTCCCATGTGGTAACCAGCTCTTGGGTGGTGGGAGCCAGGGAAGGAAGGCCTGTCTAGAGGTCATCAGAACCTTGCTTTAGAAACAGAAAATGCCTCCAACACTAGGAGAGCCCTGCTCCCTCCATCTCTCCACTCTTGCCCCTGAGCCTACCTCCTTAAATCCTTTCTGGGAATAAAGAGGATACACAGAAACAATATATAATGGATAGCTCTCCTAACCTTCACTGCCTAGTTACAAACAGGTTTAGCAACAGCAATGGTGTGAGTCAGCAGGCAAGAGAGATGGCCAATTTCGGAGCAGTCTCAAGTCCCCACCTCAAGGACAACTGTAACCTGGGAAGAGCTGTGGACGAGGGGATCTAGACCAGTGCTTCTCGAACTGCCTGTGGGGAAGGAACAGTTTTCTTCACAATTTCCAATCCCTCACTGTCTAACACTCTTCTAGAACACAATCAAAATGAATCACTAGAAAAGCGAAATGGAAAGAAAAGACATACAAAATGCAAGCTCAAGTGATTTTACTTATTAGATACAACAAACAAAATTACTCTTTCCAAATGCTATTAAAGGTTCTGAAAGCTTACTCTTAATTTCTGTACTTACTCTGTCACCAGTTGGTAACACGCTGTACGAGCTGTTTCGGGATGGGCGATGGTCCACAGAACACCCTTTGAAAGACCCTGGTCTGTACATCCAGTCCTTAAGTTGCTTAAATTCAGAGCACCTTGAATGCCTTGGAATTTAAGAATTGTGGAAGATCAAAAAACATGATGATTGGGACAACTCAAAACTATAAACCAGTGGAGAAATTTTGTGAAAAGCAAGTGAAACTGAATCTCTTGAAGACTTCTACACCAATGAAACTTAATTCTCCAATTGATTCACTAAGTCCAGTTTAAAGAAAATCTGTCTGCAAGTCACCTGCATACTTGCTTGAAAGGCATACAGCAGGGGTCCCATCCTAGCACCACAGATTCTAAATCCTTGGTAGTGAAATGTAGGAATTCACATTTTAAATCAAACAACCCACTTATTTTTAAACACACAAATGATAAAAAACGACTGCATTCATGTAAAAAAAAAAAGCGTACTTGTAGCACAAAGATATTCTCTTACCTCTAATAAAATGCAATTACATAAATTCTCTTTTCATTTTTACATTCTTTTAGAGTTTCATAACTACATTGGATTAGTGTTAGTGTGCACTTAGATCTGATGGTATTACATCTCATCTTCTTTCAATTAAAGGGGTTTGCAATTTGAAAATAAACATCTTTTTGTTTTTGTCTTTGTTAATACAGAAATTGTTTGGCAGGAAAAATGTGAGATGCACACAGGGGAAGAGGTGCAACGGCTAGCTTTAAGGAAAACGACTCTTGTCCTAGAATAGCTAGAAAGCATGTGGGATTCATTTAGTCCTGACTTAGATCGAATGAAGC
Organism: Micronycteris hirsuta; assembly: GCA_004026765.1. Classification (NCBI taxonomy): domain Eukaryota; kingdom Metazoa; phylum Chordata; class Mammalia; order Chiroptera; family Phyllostomidae; genus Micronycteris; species Micronycteris hirsuta. Next base: position 83,120 of record PVJI01003698.1, on the reverse strand, counting down.
TAGAAACTGAGTTATCAGCAACAAGCACTTACAGGGTGGCTGGTTGAAAAATGTGCTTTGATGGGAGCATTAAGTCATAGTCTGACTTACCTAACCTTTCTGAGATCCTGTGATTCAAAGGGCAGCTTTATGTCGACATCAGAAACTCACAGTTCTCTTGACTCTGTTAGGAAATACTGAGGAGTTTTTGTTTTTCCCCTTTTCTTGCATCAAAACAAAATGACTACTACATAAGAGTTGTATCTTTAAGATCCACATGGCATGATTTTCAGGGAAGAAGCAGAACCAAGAAAGAGAATAATTAAAGCACCCATGTTTTAAATGACTGTTGTGGACCCAATATTTTATATACAGTATTTTGTTTAATCCTCACAACTCTGCAAAGAGATTATTAGGATCCCCATTTTATAAAGAAGGGAATGGAGGCTCAGTTTGTGTAAGGAAAAAACTGGAAGTCCCACAGAAAGCAAGTGCCAGAGCCAGAACTGAACCAGCTCTACCTTCTGGTAGAGCTCCATCACACAATGAGGCCTCCTAACCAAGATGGGTTTTACAAATATGCCTGGACTCTGCTTGTTCGTCACGGCTTTGAGAGTATATTGTTTATTTCCTGCGCTCTGTCTGGAATTATACTGCCTAGATTAGATATAAAAGAATTTAGATGTAATCACAAGGGTTGAGGTTCCAGGGAAATCAGCATAGTGGGTTTGTGCAAAAGATCAGCCAACCCTCTGTGTCAGGCACCAGAGAGCACAATAAACGTATCTGACATTCAACTTCTTAGCCTGATTCTACAGTGGTAATTCCCTATGGTCCCCATTAATCAAAGGAACCCTGGTAGAAAGAAGGCTTTCTAAGTCAATGAGGTTCAATTTCCCAGTTGAATCCTCTCTCTACATCATGAGGCCAGATAAATTCTTGGACATAAGTCAGCAGCACTATCTCAAAACATAGAGCACTAGAGTCGAGTAACAAAGAATAACCTAATAATATCTTCTATTTTTCATTGAACGCATTCAACCAAAGGCTTTGGGACAGGAAGTAAGTACATTCTTTGGGTAACAAGTGTATTGACAAGATAGTTCTCAGACATGTAAATCCTGAACTGCCCTTAAAACTTTACTCTGCCTTAGAGTCTGGTATTGGCTACTATACAAAGACATGCCTCTTGTCTCTCAGGGACCAAGCAAGAGAAATGGAATGAACCAGCACAGTTTGACTCCCTTTAGACAAGATGTGGCAAGAAATATCTTCTTTAGGCCACAGGTAGTTCCAAACACTTTACTAGCAAATATCACTTCTCTTGGTTTCCCCCATAAAACAAAAAAGTCTACCAAACTGCATTTAATAAACCAGTTTTTGGTTCCCTATGATTAAGGTATGACAGCCAATCAGAGCTTCTGAGCAGAATTAAAGAAATATGCTTTGTTGATCTAGTTTTGACCAGAGTAAAGATCTGTTTCTATAAATAGCCTTCATGCCTGGGAACAAACATTTTTTCTATTGGTTTCCTTGGAAAAGGAAACGGACTATCCACCATAATACCCCCATCACTGTCTCTTATCTATCTCAAAGATGCAGGGAAAACAGGACCGGAGAATGAATCCTTATGTTTCCTAGCATCTGTCCCTCTTTTCCTTGGCCAATAGGAAGCCTAGAAAAAGACTAATTTATGCTCAAATGCTATAGTTTTCCTCAGTTAGGACATTTTATGTAGTTTTTACTACTTTTCAATGAGTTCTGGGGCTTTTTTTTTTAGGAAAGTAATACACAATGCAACGTGGTGTCCTGGCTTAGAGCCTGTGATAAACCAAGAGTATCAGTAGATAAACTGATGAAATCCAAATAGAGTTCGTACTTAATTAATGGTAATGCACAAGTGCTAACATTTTCATTTTAATGATTGTACCAGAGCCGTATAATATGTTAATATTAAGAGAAACTGAGTAAGGCTATTTGGGAACTCTATTTGCAACTTTTCTGTAAATCTAAAGTGATTTCAATATACAAAGTTTTTTTTTTTAAATACATAGTTATTTTGATATAGTTCCATTTGTTTATTTTTTTTCTTGTGTCTCCCTTGCCTGGGGAGATATATTTAATAAAATATTGCTATTAGCAATGTCGAAGACTTTGCTGCCTATGTTTTCTTATGCATTTTTTATGGCTTTGGGTCTAACATTTAAGTCTTTGATCGATTTTGAATTTATTCTTGTGTGTTGTGTAAGAAGGTGGTCTAGTTTCATTTTCCTGCATGTATCTGTCCAATTTTCCCATTTGTTGAATAAACTACCATTTATTGGTAGTTTACACCAATTTATTGAACACCATTTATTGAATAAACTATCTTTAGCCCATGGTATGTGCTTGCTTCCTCTGTTGAGTATTAATTGACTATGAAGGTGTGGATTCATTTCTGGTTTCTCTATTCTGTTCCATTGATCTATATCTCTGTTTTTATGCCAGTACCATGTTGTTTTGACTACTATTGCCTTGTAGTATAATTTGATATTAGGTAGTATGATTCCTCCAATTTTGTTCTTCTTTCTCAAGATTGCTGTTGCTATGTGGGGCCTTTTGTGGTTCCATATAAATTTTTGTAATATTTGTTCTAGTTCTGTGAAATACATCATTGGAATCTTGATAGGAATTTCATTGAATCTCTAGATTGCTTTGAGTAGTGTGGACATTTTAATGATGTTAATTCTTCCTATCTGTGAACACTTTATGTGCTCCCACTTATTTGTGTCTTCTTCAGTTTCTTTCTTCAGTGTCTTATAATTTTCCAAGTAGAGGTCTTTTACATCCTTGGTTAGGTTTATTCCTAGATATTTTATTCTTTTTGTAGTAATTGTGAATGGGATTGTTTTCTTAATGTCCCTTTCTGTTAGTATTTGCACAGCAAAGGAAATCATCAACAAAATAAAAAGACAACCCACAGAATGGGAAAACATATTCACAAATACATCTGGTAAGGGGTTAATATCCAAAATTTATAAAGAACTTACAAAACTCAACATCAAAAAAACAAACAACCCAATTAAATAATGGGCAAAGGACCTGAATAGACACTTATCCAAAGAGGACATACAGATGGCCAACAGACATATGAAAAGATTCTCCACATCACTAATCATCAGAGGAATGCAAATTAAAACCATAATGAGATATCATCTCACACCTGTCAGAATGGCTGTCATCAATAAATCAACAAACAACAAGTGCTGGCTAGGATGTGGATAAAGGGGAACTCTTTTGCACAGTTGGTGGAATGCAGATTGGTGCAGCCACTGTGGAAAGCACTATTGCGTTACCTCAAAAAATTCAAAATGGATCTGCCTTTCAACCCAGCTATCCTACTTCTGGGAATATATCCAAAGGAACCCAAAACTCTAATTTGAAAGGAGATAAGAACCCCTATGTTCATTGCAGCATTACTTACAATCACCAAGATATGGAAGCAGCCCAAGTGTCCATCAATAGATGAGTGGATAAAACAACTATCGGACATTTACATGGAATATTGCTCAGCCATAAAAAAGATGAAAATTTTACTCTTTACAACAGTGTGGATAGACTTGGAGAACATTATGCTAAGTGAAATAAGCCAGTGAGAGAAAGACAAATACCATATGATTCCACCCATATGTGGAATCTAACAAACAAACTGAACTAACAAGGAAAACGGGACAGACTCATAGATGGAGAGCAGATGGCAGCTAGTGTTGGGGGAGGTTAGGGGTGGAGTGATTGAGCAAGAAGGAAAAAGGACTCATAGACATGGACAACAATGTGGTGATTGCTGGGAGGAGGGGAATATAAGAGGGTAAATAGTAATGGAAAAATATATAATAAAGATTAAATTAAAAATTAAAATAAAATACATACAGACAAGTAGAAATATGAAGAGGTAATAACTCAAAGATGACTTGCCATCATTGTTATTTCTATTCTTCTTCTGTGAAATTTATCTTTAATTCATCCTACACATATCCTCAAATATGTTTTCTACTTAATAGTTTATGGGGAGAATATTTGCATGTCAAGGATTAATTTATCATGTTTATCCTTTCAATATTCAATCAAAGTGACTGAATATATTCTACAAAATGTTTATATCATTTTGCATTACCCATGTTTATCTTAAATAATTAGAACATTAAACAATTGTAGAATTTTGTTATTTTGTATTGTAATAAAAAAATTTTCTTATTTAAGAATGTATTATTAAAATATTTCAGGGACCAATGTTTTGTTTATAGTCATAATTATTATCTTAATAAACATTCTCATAAAATTATCAGTTGGGTTAACATGTAGGTTCATTTTGAAAAGAAAAATATATCTTTTCCTAGATCAAGTATCATTATTTTAATATAAGATAATTTTAAAATACTTTTTACTATAATGGGCAAAAATTTGTATATCGTGTTTATAACTTAAATTTCTTGAAACTATAGTGAGCCTATACTATATATGTTATGTGTTATGTACATATAGATATTGTGTTATGTACAGATATATACTATAAAGCATATATATCTATAGATCATGTGTTAGACTCTACTTATATATCATGTTAGTTATTTGTCTAACACATATGTGACAAATATTTCCCACAAGACCTTATTTGCATTTTTATTTCTTTATGGTTTTGACATGTATAAGTTGTTTTTGTCTAGGCAAATTCATTTTCTCCTTTATGCTTTCTACCTTTATCATGCTTTTAAAAATCCTAAGCCATATCAAACATATATTCACACATATATATGCATACACATGCTCTTTTTTCTGGTTGCATTTTATGAGAATTTCTTTCCATGCATGTCTTGGATTCACCCATCTGACCTCAGCCAAATGTGTAAGTGATAGGGACCTTCCAAAGGGGAATCCCAAAGAGATAATCCAGCATTCATCTGCAAATCACCATCTGAAAATATTAAGTTTTGTCTGTTTTTCAACTCTTTGTTATATTTCCACTGATATATCTGTTGCAGTAAATATTATAGGTCAGTAGGTTTTAATACCTTCTAGCACTACTTTCTATACTTCATTCTTTGTTGAAATCTAAGTCCTTCCTACATACTTTTAAAGATTTTGAGTGAGGGTAAGAAGCATTTTATCAAATTTCAACAAACTCTGATGGAATTTTTATGAAAATTGAATTAAATGATTGTATCAATAAGAACAGTCTGAGTATCTTTACAACTTGACTCTTCCTCTCTAAGACAACAAAAGGAATCTCTAACCCATTGTTTGTAAAATCTTTACTGATGTCCTCAGTAAAATTACATATTTTTCTTCATATAATTCCTAACCAACTTTAAAATATATCCTTATTGGTGTAAATTTTCTTTTGCCCATTTTGTTCTTAACTGCTTCTACTCTTGTCCTCACATAGTCTCTCAACACAGCAGCAAGAATAATCTTTTGTAAGGAAAAATCAAATTACGGTACTGGGAGCAACCATGCTCAAACCTTACTATACATTAGAATCACTAGGAACATTTTAAAATACCAGTGTTCAGGTTTTACCCTGAAACCACCAAACCAGAATCTCTGAGTGTGGGCAAGGGCACCATCATTTTTAAAAGCTCCCCCACATTCTACAATGTACAGAGAACCACTGTCCCCAAGTGAAAATCAAAGTCTGTTACCCAGAGATCTTCTTAAATTTTAATATGTGGAAGAATTGTCTGGGGACCTTGTTAAAGTGTAGATTGTGACTCACTAGGTCAAAGGGAGACATGAGATTTTGCATTTCTGAGGAGCTCTCAGTAGAGGCTGATGGCACTGCTCTGGACATACCTCCTTCCCCCCCACCTGGCCCTTCCTCTGCTCCTGCCCTGCAGTGGCACAGGCCCCTGTGGCCCGGATCCCTGCTCTGTCTCCCTTCCCCTACTGCTCTCCTCTGTACCCACTGTACTTCACAGCCTCCCACCGCTCCCCTAGCAAGCCAGCCACAAACACACCTCTCTCCAGCTTTAGCATTTGCACTGCTTCTTCCCCCTCTCCCCACATTCCCTTCTCTAGTTGCTGCTGGTCACCCAGCACCACCGAGGAGGTCAGTGGATCCCAGGCTATTTCCACTCCTGCCCTCAGTAATCAATACACCAGTTATTCTTGGTGCTTATTGTGCCTCTAATACACACACACACACACGCACGCACACACATATATATATGAATTTCATCTGTCTTTCTCATCTATCTTACCTCTGCCAAAATATAGTACCTGTGTCATGATGATTTGGTACAATAAACAGATCAAGTAGCATGGACATTGTGTCTTCCTTAACTTTTTAAAGAAGTTATAAGAGTTCCTGGACCCAACACCCTCTGGACCATTTTCAATTTCTTCTATAAATCGAAGCTCTTTTCCTCACCTGCATGTGTAGTGACTGCATCTCTTTCTCGGATTGACAGAAGGCAGGTAGGTTGACAGAGCTGCCAAGTCCGAGCTCAGTGTCTAGCCAGCTCATGCACGGGCCACCTCTGCCTCCTGTAAGCTTGTACAGCACTTAGATTCTGAAAAATTGGAACTAGGGTTCCTCACTACCCTGTCCTTTTGTAGAGTCCACTCTCTGAGACGTCTTTTCTTCTTTAAGACTGCCTTTAAAAACATTGCTTTTATCTAATATTTTATGTCCATAAACTTGGGATAACAAAAAGAAAATATCAAGATTTACTGAGATTATCTGGCAAATTTGAAACACCATACACAGGAATAAGTTCATAATGGATTAAAAACTTAAATATTAAACTCAAAACCATAAACATCCTAGAAGAAAACATAGGCAGTAAAACCTCAGACTTTTTTTCTCATAGCAATATTTTTTTCTGATCTATTTCCTTGAGCAAGGGAAACAACAAAAACAAACAAACAAATGAAACTATAACAAACTAAAAATTTTTTGCACAGCAAAGGGAACCATTAACAAACTGAAAACACAATTTACTGAATGGGAGAACACATTTGCCAATGATACATCTGATAAAGTGTTAATATCCAAAATTTATAAAGGCCTATTGTGTTTTAAACAATGATGTTAGGGAAACAAAGCATCAATAGGGTTCCATAGATTTGCTTTACAATTAACTAGTACAGTTAAACAGTACATTCACAGATGAGCACATCTCAGCTGTGAATTTTAACCATAAGCATAAATATTTGTAGTTGCTATCTAACCTTGAACACAGAGAAAGCAATTAATTGTCACTTCAGTCTGACAGGGAAAGCAGAAATCACCAGCAAGTTAACCTAACACGCACTGCTGCTACTGTCTCTTACTTGACTGAGAGGTCTGCTTCTCATAAGCCACACGTCTGGGTTGTGAGCAGTAAATCCACAGAAGCAGGTTTTGTGTAAGTTTCCCCATAGTGCTTCTCTCAAAGCCCACGGCATAAAAGAATTTAGACATTCTCTCTTCCTCTCTCAAGATTCACACTGCCCAACCCTCTCCCCTGGGTCAACCGGCCAGGCACTTTCTTTCTCCATCCAAAGATCTGTAAATACTGAGTCATCTGTATGGCTACCTTTCTTTACATGTTGTTTTATTTATTTTTTTAACCAGGAAAAAGTAAAACCACAATTTAAACCAATAGTGACAGCCCAGAATTAATGAAAAACTAAAGAAGAAAAAAATTAGGATATGAGAAAATCTGCAGAGACAAATGACCCCACACAGAGTAGAGCTGAAGGACAAAGATGTTACAAGAAATTACAAAATGGGTATGGACCATTTTACAAAGAATCTTATGAAACACCTTATAATCCATTTCAATTGCCTCTAAATAGCCAATATGAGATCCATGGCATTGTGGTCAGAACATTGCATGGGAATTAAGTCCAGTGAATCTGGACCTGTTCCATCCTTGATTTAGAAAATGATTGAAGATATGGACACCACCCCCGACCATGCACACACATTTGATTACATCACTGCCGTCATAATATAACATCTCGTGCCAAATTAATAAAAGTATTTATTCTGGTCCACTAGGTTTTTGGAAAACAGGTACACATGGTGGGTGTTGCAGGAACCCGTGGCTCAAGAAAAGAATGGACAGCGGTAAAGCAAAGGTCTCTGCCGACTGGCAGTAAGAGATCAGCGTCTGATTTGCAACCCGCTCCTCTGACACCTGCAAAGATGGAGAGTTACTCAACCCCTTGCCATTCCACAAGACTGTCTCAGAATTAATACATTAGGTTGCATCTCATGACATTGTTTTTGAACATCTTTGGTTTTCAAATGATAATTTCCTAAGAGTCAACCTAGTAAATTGGGGAGAAGAGCTGAAAGTTGGATCAGTATGTTTTTTGAGGTCATCACTTCCTATTGCCACCCCAGCAAACCATATGGTACACCAAGGCTGTTTGGGCTGGTTGGGCCATGCCAGCACCCTGCCACCTCCTGCGAGGGGAGAAAAAAAAGAGAGAGAGAGAGAACCCAACCAACTGATAGGGAGTTCATTAGAGCCAGTTCCTAAAAAATAAATATGTAACAGGAAAAGAAAGTCATGTGTGGTCATGGCTATGGGGCAATTGAGAAATTGATACACCTGGGTTGAATCCTAAGTCTGTGTAAAGGTCTTTGCTTTGTGGTTTTCAGTGTGTGCTCACCACGCCACTCAGAGCCCGTCTGCCCCATCTCGTTACAGCGGCCTGGAGGAAACCTGGTGCTCTCGGGAATCTTCCAACTATTAGTCCTAGCTATTCATTAGATGCAATCAGGTCTAATAAAAAAAAGTCTTATGAATTCTTAATGGATATTTGCCATGAAGATAAATCTGTATTATAATAAACAATAATTCTTCCATCCAAAATAGGAATTTCTAATCGTTAAATTTCAAAGATTTGTGTAGATTTGGGGGAAAAATTAGCCTTCTAAAAAGAGGTCAGCATTTCATATGATTTCACTTATATGTGGAATAAAAAAGTAAACAAATAAGCTCATAGACACAGAGAATATTTGATGATTGCCAGATGAGAAGAGGGTTACTGGGATAGGTTAAAAGAGGGAAGGGATGAAGAAGCACAAATTGGTGGTTACAGAATAGTCGCAGGCACGTAAAGCACAGCACAGAGAGAACAGTCGACTACAAGGTAATAACCATGTATGGTATCATGGGTACTAGATTTATTGGGGTGATCACTTCATAAGACACATAAAAGTCTAATCAATACATTATACATCTGAAACTAATATAATATTGTATGTCAGTGGTAATCAAAACATAAAAATGTATTTTAAAAAGAGATTGGAAAACTTTCTATAAAGGGCCAAGTAGTAAATAATTTAGGCTTTATAGTCTCTTGTGGTCTCTAGTGCAACTACTGCGCTCGTCTTTGTCACTGAACAGGGCCAGAAACAATGTGTGAACACGTGAGTGTGGCTGCGTTCCAGTAACCATTATTTGTGGACACTGAATTTAAATTTCACATAATATGTGTGTGTCACAAAAGATGCTTCTGCTTCTTAAAATCATTTTAAAATGTACAAATCATTCCTACCTCAAGTGGCCGTACATACACACGTCGCGGTCAGCTTTGCCCACAGCCCGGGACGTGCTGACCCCTGCTCTGGGACTCACGGGGACCGCACTGACAACGGCACACCCACTTAGCCAAACTCAGTCTCGTGTAACTCTCAGTACCAGCTGAAAACGGGTGTGTGGGGAGGAGAACAGAGAAAGAAAGGAGGAAAGAACAGAGAAAAGGGAAAAGAGAGAAAGAGAAGAAGGAAGGAAGGAGGGAGGGAAGGTGAGAGGGAGGGGAGAAGAGAACAAGTGGAGGAAAAGGAAGAGAGGGGAAGAAAAGAAAAGGAGGAAAAAAAAATCCAGAGAGCAAGAAATTTGTTCACATTTCTCCTCAACCAAGAAACAAGTCGTAATCTTGGCCATGGGAACTTGTTCTGGTTTGGATCACTAGTCACACTTCTTTGATAATCTGGTAGATGAATCTAATCTACTCCTCTTTTCCAGCCTTTGTGTCTAAAACTTGCACTATGTTTGCAATTCCAATTGAAATGCTCACTGCCCACTGAGACCTGCCGGTCTCCTGCCAGGTGAAGTGATCTGACACGACATCGTATCTCCTAACAACGGGGTTCAGGGGTCAGTCCTGCTGACTCCTGGCTGGATTATCCTGAGTAAGGTAATTAATCTCTAGACCGTTACTTTTCTCATCTTTAAAATGGGATCGTGATGCTCAAAACAATTCATCAAGCCATACAAGGGTGCACCTGCTGAATCTCAGCCCTGTTAATCCTCTAATTTATGAAATTGTAGTAAAATTTAAATGAGAGAATTATATAAAAATTTCTAAAAGAGTAGAGTTACTTAACACATGTGATCCATCATTATCGTTCTTTCAAAAGTACAGATAAATGTCTGATACTTTGCAACGAAGGGTATAATGGAAGTAAAATTTGTGTAACCAGAAAGTTAGAGTACTGAACATTTTCAGTTGACTGCTGTCAAGTTAGCTGATAAGCAGGTGAAACTTCCACTTTCTAAAACAGTGCTAATGTTATTAATGGTGTTTCCAAGATAGAGGAGTAAATTACACAGAGCCATATTGGTGGGTCATCTCATGAGACATGCAGAGGAGGGAGGAAATATCAATGCCTGCCAATTGCTTTGGATTTTTATCAAAATTGGCAACAAATTCTTATTTGGAAAGAAAGAAGAAATAACATCAAGTCAACTTAGTGGTTTTAAAGAGAATTTGAGCAAAGACAATGTTGTTTATTTTTCCAAAAGCTTAATAACTAATTTGACTCTTGGTTTGTATTTGAAAAAAAAGTACTGGTTAAACACAAGGTAGTTCAGATCTTCGAGTCACTGGACATTCTGTAGTGCCGGGGAATGATAGCATCTAATTTTCTGCTCTGCTGGGCAGGGGCGGCATTTTACAGAGACACATACATGTGCTTTGCCGCACAGAAGAGAGTTCAAGTGCTCCCATCATAACTTTGATGAGTCTCCAGATTTTAGTTCTTCTGGTCTGTTTTTCCTTTATTCTTACAGCAAATGTAACTTTTATAGGATAAAAAATGAACTTTATGGAAAAGCCACTTTACTTAGTTACCAAAATTTATAGCCTCTTCCCAGAGCCATGTCCAAGCTAGAGAGTCACCTCAATGCAGAGACCAAGACCTGTGACAACTTGCAACACATCTTGGATACAAGCGCCTCAGCTCAAAGAACGGTGATGGCTAAGCATAGCATTTGGGAAGGAAGGCAGTAACTTTTTTACTAAAAGTTACAAAACCAAATAAAACATCTAGTAAAACAATACTACACAGTGGTTCTAATTTTTTAGCATACATACTATATTCCTGAAGGAATAAAAACACATGTACTCAGCACTACAATTTAATGTCAAAAACAATAAAAATGTGCCCTGGCCAGGTGGCTCAGTTGACTGGAGCCACCAAAAAGGTGTGGGTTTGATTCCAGTCAGGGTTCATACCTAGGTTTTGAATTCGATCCCCAGTCAGGACACATGCAAGAGGCAACCATTGATGTTTCTCTCTCACGTTGATATTTCTCTCTCTAAAAATCAATAAACATATCCTTGGGTGAGAATTAAAATAAATAAATAAAAATATGACTGGTTAAACGTATTCAACCACAACTTCCATTTTTACATATGGCGTGTAAAGAGCTGGGAAGTTGTTGCTATTCTTATAAAAATATTAAAAGGTGAACAAACTGAAAACCAATGTCTTTTCTTTGATGCTTAAGACGAGTTTTGTGGCAAACTGCCGCCATAAAATCTGAAGAGACAGGCGACTGCAGAAAATTCCATTTGATATCTGCTTACCCTGAGCAGAAGCCTCTGGAGGCAGAAACTCATAGGAACATTTAAATGACAACTTTGATGACTTCCTGGAAACTGAATGTAGGCTAGCGTGCAACACAGAAACTCTTGGAAGCCACGGTCTTATGGGGTTGCCACACTGTCCTGGGCTTTATTTTCAGGAAACACACAAGGTTCTCGTTGTGAACATCTAAAAAAGACAGCTCTGTTGTGGGTCAGGAAAGAATTATATTGTGAAATATACCCAGGACCTACTCTCTAGAATAAAAGACTTTACCAGAGTCTTACCCAAGGGCAACCACTGCAGATCCGTTGGGCTGGGGAAGAGGGGCCGGCAGATTCTAAGACAGTTTCCCTGAACTGCTTGGAAATAGAAAGTGATCTTGTGCATCCAGGCACAGGACCGGGTGGAGAGGGCGGACTGCAGTCCAGAGTCCAGAGTCCAGAGTACAGAGAGTTCCCATACATGCCTTTGCCCTTCCCTCACCCCATTAAATGTCCCTTCCTATGAACACTTTGCATTAGTGTGCTGCATTTGTTACAACTGATGAACCAATGTCATTACCTTGTTATCAGCTGAAGCCCATAGTTTACATCAAGGTTCAGTCTTTGTGTTGCGTTGTTCTGTGAGCTTTGATGAATGTGTGGTGTCACATCCACAATCACATTACATGCAGACTAGAGTCACAGCCCCCAAAACCCCTGTGCCCAGCTGCTCTTCCTTCCCTCTCTCCTCTGGAGCCTCTGGAAGCCGCTGATGGCTTTCCTGCTGCTTTTTCTGATACTAATGTATCTACTCTTGCTCTCCTTTGATTACTGTCAGCATGGCATGTCTTTCTCCATCACTTTAGTTTTCAAATAATTATGTCTTCAAAATAGGTTTGTTGTACACAATACACACTTGGTTTTTTTTATTCCTTATGACAATCTCTGTCCTTTATACATTTAGAACTGTAACATTTAAAGTGATTTTGATATATTTGGATAATATCTCTTATTTGTTACTGTTTTCTGTTCATTGTTGTTTTTTGTTGTTTTTTTTTTCAAAAAAATTTGCTTATTTTTACAGAGGGGAAAAGGAGGGAGAAAGACAGGGAGAGAAACGTCAATATGAAAGAGAAACATGGATTGGTTGCCTCTCGTATGCATCCTGAATGGGGCTTTTCTCTTTTCGGGATGATGCCCAACCCACTGAGCCACACCGGTGGGGGCCACTGTCTTTTTTTTGGCTTCTTCTCTCTTTTGCTTTCTCTGGTTTTAGTTGTATATTACAAAATGGTTCCATTTTGTCTCCTCTCTTAGCATACCAATTATATACTTTTTAAAAATTTTTGAGTAGTTACCCTTGAGTTTGCAATACATGTTTACAACTGATTCAGGTCTACTTTCAAATAACATTGTACTCATAATGGGCTGTACAAATACTTATAACAGTATTTTCACTTCCTCCTTTCCCTCTCTTATAACACTACTGTCCTTCACATCACTTTCCCATAAGCTACAATCACACATGGTTGCTTTTATTATTTTGAGCAAATTACTATCTGTTGGATCAATTAAAAACTAAGTACAATAAAAACATTTTGTTTGACCTTCATTTATTTCTTCTTTGATGCTCGTTTTTTGTGGTTTGGGATTCTAAGCTGTATAATTTTCCTTTTCTCTGAAGAAAACTTCTAAAAACCCCTTCCAGACAGGTCCACTTATGTGTAATTTTCTCAAACTTTGTCTGAGACAGTATTTGTTTCCCCATCTTTTTTGAAGGGTAATTTCACAGAACACAGTTTTGTAGGTGGGTGGGTTATTTTCTTTCAACACCAGAAACATTTTATTCCACTAACTTTTTGCCTGCATGGCTTCTGAAGAGAAATCCAATGCAATTCTTATCCTTGTTTCTCTGTAGGTAAGGCTTCTTTTCAGATTTTCTCTGTGTCTTTGACCTTCTGCACTACGAATATTATATGCCTAGGTGCAGCGTGCCTACCATGTGCACAAATCTTTTTTTTTCAATTAGAGAAAGGGTGATCCTTTAACAAAGGCCAGTGGAATGATTGGACATCCATATGCAATTTTTTTTTAATTTATAGACAAAGATCTTACACTTTTCACAAAAATTAATTCAAATGGGTCATAGACCTAAGTGTAAAATTCAAAACTATAAATCTTCTAAAAATAAACATAGAAGAAAATCTAAGTGGCCCTGAGTTTTGTGATTTTTTAGGTGTAATAAAAGAAAACAGGATTCATAAAAGAAAAAATTAATAACTTTATTAAAATTAAAATTATCTGCTCTATGAAATATAATGTTAACAGAATGAAAATACAAACCACCAATGGGGGAAAATATTTTCAAAAAATATGTGATAAAGGACTTGCAGCTAAAATACACAAGAAAAAAATCAATCATGAGAAAATAAAAAAAAACAATTAAAAGATGAACAAAACATCTGAAAGTCACCTCACCAAATAAAATAGACAGATGTGTATTAAAGATGGTGAATATCATTTTCCATTAGGAAATACAAATTAAAACAACACAGCTATTAGAATGGCTAAACTCATAAAATAATAAAAATACCAATTTCTGGCAAAATGTGGAGCAACAGGAACTCTCCTTCATTGCTGGTGGGCATGCGAAATGGTACGGCCAATTTGGAAGTCAATTTGGTAGTTTTTTTACAAAGCAAAACATAGTCTAACCATATAATCCAGGAATTGCACTCAAAGATATTTACCCAACTGATTAAAAAAAACAAAAAACTTATGCCCACACACAAACCTCCACATGAATATTTACAGCAGCTTTATTCATAATTGCCCTAAATTAATAGCAACTATGTGCTATTCAGTAGGTGAACGGATAAACTGTAGTGAACCTACGAGATCTGTCCAGAAGTTATCCAGCCATATAATATGAAAAATAGAGACATTTATTGAAGAAGATACAAGAAACATTGTACATAGGACAATGGTGCTTCCGTCCCTTTCAAAGTAGGCACCTTGGGACCTCACAAAGTTCTCCCCATCACTTCCCAGTCTTATTTTCCTGATTCTCATCAATGGTCTGAAATCTCTTCCCTTTCCAAGGCAATTTTAGTTTGGGGAAAAGCCAGAAGTCGCAGGGCACCAAATCTGGGCTGTAGGGGGGCTCAGTCACCTGGGTGATCTGAGTTTTCACCAAAAAACTCTGCACAAGACATGATGTGTGAGTGGGAGTGTTGCTGTGATGAAGCTGCCAATCACCAGTTGCCCAGAGCTGTGGCCTTCTGAATCATCCATATTGTTTCCGCAAGGAATATTCAAGCTTCATGCAAAATCTGACGCAGATTTGTAGCTCTATTTGCTCAGTCATTTTGAATGCAATGGCCACACAGTACTCAACAGGGTCTACCACCCCCACTGACTAGTATAGTGAAGTCATCATTGTTCACACATGTGCATTCTAGTCCACTCCCTTGGCTGCCAGGTTACACCCATGTCACACAAACCATTCTCATTATACTACCAATAGCTGGACTTTTTCTAGAGAGACATTGTCATACACAAGGGAATACTATTCAGTAATAAAAAAACGAACTATGTGTTTTAAAGTGTAGGTTTTATTATTAATCAGGTATGGCAAGGCCAACGGATTAGGAGACACTTGCCATTGAATAGATACCTCATTATACAGATCTCAAGAGGAGGGTCACAGTCCACATGGAGCAGAGTGGTTCACAGGGACGCACCAGGGTAGATCAGGAGCCAGAGAGAGTAAGGGGACAATGTGGACAAGAGCCGTTATTGTGGTTCAAAGGAAGGATGAACAAGGCAGGGAAAGCAGGCTAAGTCAGTTTAGGATTGGCTAGTTTGAGTAATTTTGGCTTACTCCAGGGTGTCAGGCTGTCCCTAGTTGCCTGGAGCCTGGCCTAAGAGATTGGGGCAAGGAGAGAGAGGCCTTGAACTGTGAGAGGTCATCAAGGAAGGCAGTTAGGAGTATGGGCTCTGTATTGGCACCTTTGCATATGAAAGGTGTGTTCATAGGTGAACTTCTGGCAACCTCAGCTCTGTTAGAAATTACCTAACTCTGCAGGGACCATCCCTCCACGTCAGCAAGGCCTCATGGTGTCAAATCATCAAATACAGAAATCAGGAAGTGTGGCTATTACACTAGGAAACCCTGAAAAATCATGGATGATTCCTAAATTCTTATGCTACATGCAAGAAATCAGTCTGAAAAGACTGCAGCGTTTAATTTTTGTGACATTCTGGGAAAGGCAAACTACAGAGATGGTTAACAGATCTGACGTTGCGAGAAGTTCATGAATAGGTGAAGCACAGAATTTTTTCAAGGCAGTGAAACTGTTCTATCTGATACCACAATTATGGCTAAACAACACCATGTATTTTGTCAAAATCCAATGAACTTTACAGCCCAAAGAGTAAACCTTAATCCATGCGCATGTTTTAATTATTTCAGACATTGAAGAATCCTAGGATGGAATGCAGACTGTGACAAGAGAATCTAACTGTATTACAAATGTATAAATTAAGTTCATTGAAGAACCTAGGGAGGAAGTGTTAATCTACATAACTATAAGACTAAAGTGAATAGTGTCCATAAGCACTGCACTTTACTTAATAAAATTGTGTCCCATGGAAATACATGTGTGGTTCATATTCTGAAACCACTGTTTGTGTATTATTCTGCTCAGGCTGCCATAACAGACCCTGCTGTCTAATACCACCCTCCAAGCAAAGAAACCAAAGATCCTGGGAGAACTATCTAACCCCTGGAAGGAGACACGAAATGGATAAGATGAGCCTGTAGTGACAGCAAGTAAGGAAATACTCTGTGTCAAAAGAACACAGAGACCAACGGAAATGGCCTAAGATAGAGCAGCGTGAGCAATAAAATACAGTATTAGATTAAAGCCCAAAGTACAAAATAAATAATCATGAACACTTATTTCAATAAAATATTGAATAAATAATAAGTAGGGAGAAAAAAGAAGTCACTCATTTAGAAGAATTCCAAATAATTCATGTAAGTACTACACCCTCAACTGGGGATCATAAGTCTCCAGACCTGAAGTAGGGGCTCTGCATAGTGACCTCCATCACAAGAGTACAGAACAGAAAGGGGGTAAAAGAGTAACTTTGTAGTGGAGAACCCTGAAAAACACTACCTGAGCCAGGTGATCAAGGTTGAGGTTGGTAGTGATGTGTTATGTGGATAGTACAGACCCTTGAGAAGATGCAATGAGAATGGCATTTTACCTGTATGGTCTTTCTCCCCAAAACATATCACTCCCCAAAACGTATCTCCCCAAAACATATCACATAAACATTAGGTTAAAAACCATGTCTTTTTCTTTTTTGTTTTGGATAAAAAACCATGTCCTTTTTTTTTTGTTTTTGTTCCAAGATCCCATCTAGGAAACCACATTGCATTTAGTTGTCATGTCCCCCTTAGACTCCTCATGGCTGGGACAGTTTCTCAGAGTTTGTTTTTGATAACCTTGAAAGTTTTGAGGTGTGCTGCTTGGTGGCTCAGTTGGTTTTAGCATCATCCCATACACCAAAATATTGTGAATTTGACACCTGGTCAGGATACATACCTCAGTTGTGGGTTCAGTCTCCAGGGTACGTACAGGAGGCAACTGATCGATGTTTCTCTCTCACATCAATATTTCTGTTTCTCTCTCTCTCTCTCTTTCCCTGAAATCAATAAGCGTATCAAAACAATAAGGAAATACAAAAAGGAAGAACATTAGTTGATAATCAATATTGGTTCACTAATTGTGACAAATATACTAGTAAAAGATATTAATAATAGGGAAAACTGCAAGTGGGGTATATGGGAAATATCAGTAGTATCTTTAAATCTTTTCTGTAAAAATAATTTTTGGTTCTAAAAATAAAGTTTATCTGAAATCTTAAAAAATGCTCTAAGGAAAATTTTAAAAACATAGAAAATAATAAAATAACAACTCTCACAGTGATAAGAAAAAGCAATGTGATAATGTTATTGGCCAGGGAAAATCTGACTAGCTATTTTTCTAAAGGCTTCATAGGTTTCTAAAACCTGCTGAATTTTTAAAACTGCAGTTTTGTCCTTCAGCCTCAGCTCAGAATTTTTTTTTAATTGTTGTCATACTGAGTGGGGCACAGAATAAGAAAAGGCTGTGCGGCATGTCCAAGGCTGTCCAGCTGGTGGCTCTGTCAATCAGGTGCTGTGACCCAGCAGCTGCAGTGCTGCCTGAAATGCCAGAGGTAGGTAGGCACACTGCAAGGAGCCTTTGGCAGGAAACTCTAGGAGAATTACAGTGCAGGTCTTTAGGGGATGGGAGCAAAACTATACCTTTTTTTTCTTAAGATACAGATTCTGGCTCACTACTGGGCCCTGGCAGAGACAGAGTGCTTGCTTAATCATATGCCATTAGGTGACTTGAGCTGCCCATCATTTATCCAAGATGTCTGATCTACAAAACCAAAATGATAGGTTTGCACAGTAGCATTCCATAATCAAATGAAAGCGATCTGTCTAAGGAGATCCTGACAACATAAGGAGACATAGCCAGAAATATCTGATTCATAGACAGTGATTGATGGTTTGGCTGGACTATCAGGCACTTTGAAAGAAAAAGATTAGAAAAGTGTCCATAGGAGATCTCGGAAAGAGGTATGTGGGAAGGACATCCCAAATGAGCAGAACGTAGAGATATTTGTGTCCCATATAAATGCTCACCAAAAAATACCCTTGGCAGAAGAGGACCTTATTAATCAGATGGCTAAAGCTCTCCTTTTACAAACATCAATTAGCCTCTTTTGCTAACCACCATGCTCCTTGCCCAGAGACTGGTACAGTGACTGTGGTGGCATGATTTAGACTGCGTTTGTACTTAGCACCATGGGTTTCTACTCACTGTGAAGTGTCAACTTATTTTATGTGTCAACTTGACTGGATCACGAGGGGTCCAGACACTGGGCTAAACATTATTTCTGGGTTTGTTTGTGAGGATGCTTCTGAATGAAATTAGTATCTACACTGGTGAACCAGTGTGGGTGGGTATCATTCAATTCTTTGTGGCATGACTAGAACAAAGAGGTGGAGAAAGGAAGAACTCAGACCTTGCTGCCCAATTGCAAGTGCAGGAACCTCAACCTCCTCCTGTCCTTTTTTGCTCCTGGCAATTGATTTTAATTGTCTATTTTTATGAACATAAATATTGGTTTTGTGGACCCCCAACTTGCAGATGGTAGGCAGTGGAACTTCTCAGTCTCCAAAATTGCATGACTAATTCCTTATAATAATAAGTATCTTCCTATATAGATATTCCATTGGTTCTCTTTCTCTGGAGAACTCTGACTAATACACTCACCACGGTGGATCTGGTGACAGTACCCAACCTGCCAACAGCAGAGACCAACAATATCCTTCAGTACTGCATTCCCAGAAAGGATTAGCCAACTCCCTGGTAGCCAGCTCCTGGGGTGATTATGTTGGACCACTTCCATCATAGGAGAGCAGCACTTTGTTCTCACCAGAAAGTAGACACTTATTCTGGAGATGGATTTGCCTTCCTGCCGGCAACACTTCTGCCAAAACCACCATCCACGAACTTATAAAACACCTTATTCGCAGTCATAATATTCTAGATAGCATAGCTTTTGACCAAAGAAATAATTTTATAGTCAGTGAAGTGGGGCAATGTGCCCATAGACATAGAATTCACTACACTGACAATCTTTCCATCACACTGAACATCTGATAGAATAGTAGCATGGCTTTTTGGATTCTCATGCATGATGCCAGCTGGGTGGCAACACCTTATAGGGCTGGGTGATGTCGCTAGGATAACGATCTATGCTCTAAATCAGTGGCCACCATCCAACACTATGTCTCCTGTTGCCAATACTCATGGAAGCGGAAACCAAGAAGTAGAAATAGCATGGCTTCTTAAACTATTACCTCTAAAGATCTATCTATTCCTCACCAAAATAATAGCTGCTTGCAATCCTTATGACTGAGTTCCCCTGGGCAAGAGGTCTTCATTACCGAAGAAGGAGAGCTTCTACCAGGACACAGCCAGAGTTTCATTAAACAGGAAGTTGAAGCTACCACCTGGCCACTTTGGGCTTGTCATTCTAGTCAATAAATAGGTGAAAAGGAGGCTAATATTTTGGCTGGGATCATTAATTTTAACTGAAAAGGAAATCGAGTTGCAAAAATATAACAAAAATATTGAGGGGTATGCTGTAAAGCAGGAGATCCCCTGGGATGACTTGATAAGTGCTCTTACATGTTATGATTAAAACCAATGGGAACTACAGCAATCTAGTAGAAGCAAGACTTCTTTGCCCAGATACTTTAACAGTAAAGGCTACGGTCACCCTACCAGACAGGAACTATAACTAACTGAGTTGATTGCTGATGGCAAATGACTAGTGGAAAAAGAAAACTATGAATACCAGCAATAACTGCATGACCCATTGCAGAAATGAGAACTGCAACAATTATAATATATCCTTCTTGTTTTGATGTTAATGTAAATGTGTTTGTATTAACCAAGTCTTTTTAATTCTCCCCTCTTTTCCTATTATCTAACATACGTGAATATTAGTTAATTTATATATCAGAATGAAAACTTTAGGGTATCAAAGGGGGAGTAAAACTCAGAAAAGAATGAGTATCAAAGATGGATAAAAGAGCTTTGCATGCCTTCTTGGGGCAGGGTTAGTGTGTTTTCAGTTGTACACTGAGATAGCTGCATCATGTTAGGTATAGGTATGATTTTGCTACTGTCTTTTTTTAAATATTTTATTTATTTATTTTTAGAGAGAGAGAGTAAAGGAGGGAGAACGAGGGAGAGAAACATCTATTGGTTGCCTCTTGCACAATCCCAACCAAGGACCTGGCCTGCAACCCAGGCCTGTGTCTCAACCAGGAATTGAATCAGTGAGATTTCAGTTTGCGGGACAATGCCCAATCCAGTGAGCCACAACAGTCAGGGCATGACTGTATTTCAAAGCCCAATGTGGTTAGAAGAAGTGTGTATAGGAACCAATTTGACAAGTGGTACACTGTGGTGTCTTTGCACTGTATCAATTTAGCTGAACTAGAACATTTTCCAGAAATCTCTCCTATGTGGCTCTGGGTAATGGTTGGCCAATATTTGAACAAGATTTTGAAAGTGGAAGTGGAGCCACAGTTATTTTGTTACTCTCTGATAGTGGGTGAGAGGTCAGGTGCTGCTGCAACTCATATACATTGTCAATGATACATGTACATTGCCACTGATCAACTTATTGGCATGGGCAGCGCTGGAACCCACAGTAACTCTTGATTCTGCCAGATCTTCTCTTTCCATTGCTCTGAGTCTTGCAACAAGAACATGTACAACCCATGGCAACAGGCACCGGCTTCTCTACCACGTCACCTGTGAGAAAATCTACATTTCAGATTGTTCTAATGGGTTCATCCTTTCTGATTCCAATTTTCCTTGTTTCTGTGCATGTCCAACTGTTTTTCCCACCTCTCAATCTGGTTGACCCATAATGGTTTCAAGGTCAACTCAGAATCAAAGACACTAGCATTACATAGATTCCTTCACCAGCTCCCACCGTTGCATAAGGTATAAATCTTATCACAAATTTCCTACACTTTATCACTCACAGTTCTACCTCTCTGAATGAGTCTTAACTTACACATCATGTCTTACTCTTTAGTCTGAAGGGAAGAAGATAATAAATACCAAAAAAAAGGAAAAAAATTATGTATAGAATGAACATGAATTTAAAAATAAAATGACATGTTTGTCTTCCATTTTTATAGTCTAGAAATAAAATTTTAATCACTTTTTTTCTTAATACAGCTTTTGTTAAACCCACATGGCATGCTGGGAGCTTCCAGCCAAAAGGAGAGAGCAAGCTGGCACTAGTTTTAGGTGAAACCAGGACACATTTACTAGGGAGGGAGGATTGTACCCATGCAGAAAATGATCGTCAGTCCCCATCAACCAAATATGAATCTTATCTGGAATAAGAATCTATTGGGCTCATGGAAAGGATTGGTCCAAGATTAGGCAACAAGGGATGTTGGTCACCTGACAACATTGGTAACATCAGCAGATGCTTTAATTATAGATTAAGGAGGCCCATCTGGCTGCGAAATGGGAAAACATCAACCACTTTCATGCCTCTTAGTTGCAAGACTTCAATAATGGTCATATCTTATTCATCTTTTTATTCAAGAGCCTAGTGCTGTGCAGACAATGTAGTAGATAGTCAAATTGCTGAATGAAAAAATAAATGAATAATCTCCACCAGCCAGGCTGGGTACCAGCAGAAATTGACAAAGGCAAAGGTTGTTGGCAAAAATATGCGCTATTGAGTAGGGTGCACTGTGTCAATGTGTTTTTAAAATAATGTGAATGATATCACCCTCTCTTTCCCCATAGATATTTTCTGTAATATATATTTACATATAAAGATTAACTTTTTATATAGAACTTTTATATTTATAAGACTAATAAACATCAGTAAGATCTCTTTTCGCTCTAGATAACTCTATGTATAAATTTATAGATAGATAGATAGATAGATATAGATAGATAGTATGACTGTCTATGTATTTATAGAGAGAGATAGATAAAGATAGATCCCAGATCATAAATGTTTGAGCTAGAAGAGAACTTACTGATATTTAGTAATTTAACCCTTCTCTGTAAGATAAAGGAAGTTTTGCATTTCAGAGGAAATTTTTCTCAGTAAAATTCAGTCTAAGCAAAAATTAGAAAATACAAAGATATAAAGGGAATAAGATAATAAATATGAGGAAAATTAGATTTTGGGGTAAGACTTCTTTTTTCTTTTTTTTTTTTTTTTGTCATGAGCACTGAAAGTCAACTCTGGCTGCCTCAGCTCCTCTTTTGCAGGTCCACCCTGCTCAGTTTCTACCCACCTCAAACCAGGGGAAAAAATACATCAATAGTAGCCACTGAAATAGGTCTCACTCTCATAAAATGTTATCTAGTGTGTCTGGCCAGTTCTGTTCCTATTTGTGCATTCTTTCCTTCCCAGTCTCACTGTATAGACACAAATGGCCATCCCCTAACCCTGTCCCCATGGTTCTGGTCCAATTGTAGGTATTTTGTTTCCTTGACTCCAGCTTTCCCAGGTTTGACATCCTTGAAAGCCTTCTTGAAGGGGTGGTCTTGCTTCCTGTACCTTGAGTTGCTGACCATCCAAATTCAGATGTCCCCTGTCTCCTGCTCTTGAACCCTAGCCCCAACCTGCTGGATTAACCTTCTCAAATATGGATGTCCGCTGATAGTACAGTGTCTGCCTGTCCACTTCATACTGGATTCCCCAATTGCCACGTGGTGCTAGCAGCATGGTTTGGTCAGTTATTGCCCTCATTGATCTGATTATATGCTCCCCAACATGCATCCCCTCTGAACATGATGTGGGGACGACACCCACTAAATGCATTTCAGGAAGTTACAAAGAACAGGTGCCAGGATGGACGAGTGATAACTCTGACTCACCACAGTCAGTCATGGGTTCTTTGGTGAAACAGACTCCATCTCTCAAAGTGATTTTTAATTCAGACATTGCTGCCCTACTCTCTATAACTACCAGTCTGAGAGAAACCTGAGCTTATCTTTTTACCTCCAAACTTATATTGTACCAAGGTCTCAAAGACATCTATCAATGCAAGCATCTTGATGTAGTATTACCTATGAGAAACTATTCTCAAATATCCTAAAGGCTTCATATAAATTCTGTTGTAAGACTAATGAGATTGGCTTTCTCATTACTGGGCCTCAGAAGGACATGGACTAACTTCATCTAATGTGCCCCAAAAAACAGGAAGGGAGGAGGTAAGTGGAAGCTCACCAGTTCGCAACCTGATAATAGGAAAAAACTGCCTGAAACCAGTCCTGAAATTATCTGGTGATCCATTCCTACTAAGCTGACATCTGTCCATTTTAGATGACTAGTAATTAAATAGGAAAAGATCTCTTTTGCCACACAGTGCTAAAAATGACTATCAGTCCTCCAGGGCCAAGCATTAGTGAAATAATTTCTTCCAACTACCCAAAAAGTAGAAATTTAAAATTTATATTTAAAAAGTGCTACATCTAAAACATATTTACATCAAAGTCAGGGAAAAATGAAATAATAATTTCTCCATTAAAGCAAAAAACAGAAGAAGAAAAATGGTAGCTCAAGGAAGTAAGTAGCAACATGTTCTTTTCTGTCAGTAAATTACAAATAATAATTACTCAAATTAGGAGTGTCTTGGCACATTTTTTGATAAAGACTCCCAGTATTGTAATCAATGTATTCATTAGGAAGTCACTGCAACACTAACTAATTGTTCTGTTGGGCTCCTAAGCATTTCACATATGCCTTTAATACTAGAGATATTAAATATAGTTGATTATTTACGTGTCTATGTTATCAACCAGAAACTAACATCTGCAAAGGTAGAAGATATGTAATGATCATTCCTGAATTGTCAGCACTTGGCACAGTGTCTACTAAATAACAAGTACTAGTAAATGTTGTTTGATTGACTGAAGTATTTAATTCATATAGCAGATGAAATGTCTCATTATATGTAACCCCAGAAGGTTTTGAACTTGCTCAGAATTGCTGGTTCTATTTTCTCCTTGAGGTGCTAACACTTCCCACCCTCTTCTTTCCAAGGTATGTGTAGGCTAAAGTAACCAAGGGGATTAAAAAATGAGGGCCAAGAGTATCGAACTGTGAACCATAAAAGAGTATAACCTAATAAGAGTTATAACCTTATAAGAGTATAATCAATGAATCCTTCAAACCTCTGAGCCCACCTACAGCCAGGAGTCCCCAATCCAGCTTGTATTCCAAAGGATTGGCCACTTTTAGTTATTGACCTAAAGGATTGTTTCTTTACAATCCCTTTAGCAGTAAAGGATTGGGAGTGTTTTGCATTTTCCCTCCCAGTCATTAACAATTCTCAGCCTTTACAGCAGTTTCAATGGAGAATTTTGTCTCAGGGAATGCTTAACAGCCCAACTATCTGCCAGCATTTTGTTCATACAGCCATTCAGTCAGTAAGAGATAAGTTTCCTAATTCTATTATCTATTATTATATGGATGACATCCTGATCACAGCTCCTTCACATGATATTTTAGCAAAAACTGCTTCCTTTCTTAAAAATTCTGTAGCCTCTGCTGGGCTAGTAATTGCTCCAGAAAAAATCCAACATTCAGAACCTTAGAAATACTTAGACTATATCCTTTTTAACAGGACAATTCAGCCTCAAGTCCTTCAAATTAATCTACCCAAGGATTTAACTCTTAATTGCCTCCAACAACCTCTGGGAGTAATCAACTGGGTGCAGCCTAGCCTTGGAATACCTACCCAACAACTAACTCATTTATTTAATGTCCTTAAATGGGACCCCAATCTTAATTCCCCTAGAAAACTGTCCTCTGAGGCCCTACAAGAACCGAATATAATAAATCGACATATTCAGCAGTGACAACTAACTAGAACTCACAGTTTCCTGTCCAGCTTTTCTGTTTCCCAACCTTAGGCACCCCAATGGATCTCATAGGACAGCTATCACCCCACTTAGCTACGACAGAATGGATTTTTCTGTCCCATCAGCCACAACGTACTGTTACCACCCATATAACTGCATTGTGCCATCTTATTATAAAAGGACATGAGCAAACACAGCAGTTATTTGGATATGATCCTGCCTTTATTCACATCCCCTTAACTCAAGTCTATTTACAACAATTGGCAGCTCAATCTTTAGAATTTCAGTGTGCCATAGCTGTATTCGTAGGAGGACTAGAAATTAACCTGTCCTCAGATAAATTGCTTCAAAACATTCCATAACTTCAAATAAGGCTAGCAGAAAAGGTCAGCCGAATGCCAATAACTGGGGCGAGAACTGTGTTTCTTGACAGGTCCGGAAAAACCGGATGGGCTGCTATTACCAGGCAAGAGGACAAAAAGCGGAGAAATTTTGTATCCTCAGGACATTCCTCTACTCAAAGGGCTGAGCTCTTTGCTGCAATCATGGCCCTGAGCAGTGGCCCCAGGAACCTTTGAATATAGTCTGTGACTCAGGATATACTGTTTATACTATTCTGCATCTAGATCAGGCATTAATTAAGAATTCTATTAACCCCAATCTACTTAACCTATTTTGACCCTACAGTCCCTCCCTGACAAGCAAGAACACCCCCTCTTCATTACTCATATTCCATCCCATTCAGGCTTGCCTGGCCCCCTGGTGGATGGTAACAATAAGGCAGATGCATTAGTCAGTGTCCTTACTGCCTTCCAGTAAACAATGACTTCTCACCAGTTTTTTCATCAAAATAGCCAGGCATTCCAAAAACAATTTAATATTCCTCGCTCCCAAGCTAAGCAAATTATTAAAGAATATCCTGATTGCCAAGCCCTTAGCAATGCATGCCCATCTACAGGAGTTAATCCTCAAGGACTAAGTTCTCAAATAATTTGGAAACAGATGTCACTCATTAGACTCACTTTGGAAAATTCAAATATGTTCCTATTTCTATTGATACTTACTCTGGTGCCCTACATGCATCTGCTTTAACAGGAGAATCTGCTAAAAATATACAAGCCCATTGGCTTGAGGCCTTTAGTCATTTGGGATGGCGTCAGCAAATTAAAACTGATAATGGCCCTTGATACCTTGCCCATTCTGCTCAGGTTTTTCTTCAGCATTGGAATATACAACATAAAACAGGAATACCTTACAATCCAACTGGTCAAGCAATTGTAGAACGAGCTCATCATACTTTTAAAAATCTTCTTAAAAAACAAAAAAGGGGGAGTCATGAGTCCTCCCCCAAAATTTGATTATGTTAGCTATGTTTACATATAATTTTCTAAATTGTGATGAATCACTTTGTACTCCAATTGAGAAACATTTTCAGAAGAAAGAGCCAAAGTCATCTTATCCTCGGTTTTATATAGAGATCCGTTGGGAGATGGCTCTTGGCAGAGCCCTGCAGATCTCTTAACATAGGTAAGAGGGTATGCATGTGTTTTCATTCCTACAAGTCCTGTCTGACTACCAGCCAAAATAAAAAAACCTTATCATGAGCAAAATAGACACCAAACTCCACTATCTGGAACTGAGAACTGATTGAGTGACAGACCAGATGGCCCAGCTGACCCTGAACAACCAGAAGAAAAATGGGCATCCACATCATCACTCATGGGCCTGGATCCACCAACGGAGGAGGATGGAGCCTGCCCCAATGACAGGGGCTGAGGCTCAAAAGCCTCCTGCTGAGGGCAACAACTCCCCAGTGCCCCATAATATTCCCTTTAGGGGTGTCCCCACCACATGGGGGGACATCAAGGCTCTTAATGCTCAAGCAAAGAACTTACCAAACAAAAAGTTTTCCAGACCCTCCACAATAATCTACAATGGCTGAACCCTAAAAACTGGTTCAATGGACTGAATTTATGAGTTTGGGTCATGGCAGCCCTTGACTGTCTCCTTGTCTTAACCCTTATTTGTGTTTTATGATATATATGGAGGTTGGTTGTTCAAGATTGCATTTGGAAACAGCAAATAGCAGGTTTTATGGGCTTAACAACTACAGTTTCATTCACAAACAAAAAAGGGGGAGAGGTTATGTTGGGAACTGCCCTGCCTGGTTTCAGAAGCTGTAACCTCCCATGGCTAAGGCTGAACGAGAGACCTTGAGACCCTAAGCCACCGAGGAGATGAAGCTTATCTCCCTGGCAGGAGTACCACCTCTGCCCACCTTACTTCACCTTGCTTGGCCCCCAGCGCATGACATGTTAGCCAATGACAGGTAAGAGTCCTCAAAGGAGGGATGGCCTAAGATAGGCACGGTCATGAGGGGGCCCTCAGGGAAGGACTTGAGGGGCTATAGAAAAAGAGAGTGATGGACCCTCACCCCTCAGCCTTGATATAGCCTGAATCCTCATTCTGTCTACAAGAAGTCTCCTAGTCTCTTGGCTGCCCTACTTCCTCTGCTGGACCTAAGCTTAAAACAATGCCAGAGGTGGGTGCAGCCCTGTGCTGGAAAGGGTGTGCTCCCCGGGGCAATCAGGCCTAATAAAGAATGCATAAAATCCTGTGAAAACTGCTTTGCTAATACCCTCAATTTCAATGATAAGGGTTCAAGCCTGAAATGAGTTTGTTTCCCCAAAGTTTTATGGCCCTTTAGCTATCTGACCCAGGCTCTAAATAAACCCTCATAGTTCTTTGAATGTTATCTATTATTTGATCATTACTGCCTGACAATGATTGATGGACTTAATATGAGAAGGTGGGTCTTTGGAGCCACTGGTTGCTTACTGATTATAATAACACTCTGTGAATTTTGACGCATTAGCAAATTATTTTTCCAGAGTTGTGTGAGAGACCAGCAAGTAGCAAGCTTTGTGGGATCTATAGCGGTCCTAACTAAAAACAAGGAGGAAAATATAGGAGATTGTTCTGCATGGCATGGACCCAGCTCCTACTAGGAAAGGCCAGTGGAAAGTGAGGTCCGGTACACAGGGCCCATGCCCATGGACAGGTTCTCCCATGGGAAATCAGGCCTGCATTGTACCTAGGCCACTTTGAGGCTTGCTTTTTGCTAAAACTCCCTCACCCTGAATTGAGGCAGCAAATGTTTACTGCATATCTTTAAAGTAACTTCCTAAAGTCTGTGCTAAACTTTCCAAGGACGAGCGTGACCAGTTTAACCAGCTTTCCCTTTACATTTGCAAATATCCTTCCTTTTTTATATAATTAGCAACATCCTCTCCTTTGTACTCTGTAAAAGGTAACCATCTAAAGCGAACCTGTGCATAAATGAGGACCATCCTCAATGTAATGTGCCCAGAAAAGCAATAAAAGCCTGTCAAGGCAAGGGTCGGGACACTCTTCTCTTGAGAGGAGTGTCCCTTTTCTTCCACAGGATTCAGTAGTCCGTGTGAATTTGTCTCATCTCAGACACGACGCTGCTGACCCCACGAGCTGGGGTCTGCATCAATAACCCACATTTACAAATATAAAAAGTCCTACTAGATATTGTGCAAATAGGATCAAACTTAAATCAAGAGCCCAATCACAACTTTATTCTGTTGTGAAGCTAAGGACATCTTGATATTCACCTGCTCGGACTTTCTAACTGAGTTCACCATCTGCAAACCCACATTACAGTGTCAACCTGACTTGTCTTCTTGTCTCCCTTCCAGTTTTCTATCCATTTCTACTCTTTTATTTTAATTTGAAAATATTAGAAAATCTGAATTGTGACAAAACCCTCTCAGATTCTCTTTGTCTCAACCTAAAGCAATAATTTTATAAGAAAATCATCCTTTAAAAAATGAAAAAGAATATAACAGGCTATGTCTTTTAATCAAAATCCCCTAGTATAATATGAATAGGAAATGGTACGTATCAAAAATAGTTTTACCAGAATAGCTTTAAGATGATTTTGTGGAAAAAAATGAGATGTGAAGACAAAGCAAACAAATTTCCATTTATAGTCAGAAGTTTTTATAAGCTCATAGGAAATAAAGTTAAAATATTCCAACACTTTATTTTAACAAATGCTTGCCATAGTGACTGATGACTTACAAAGTCTCAATTTATAAGGAAAATGTATACAAAGAAACTAAAATGAGTGAAATGTATTTTTAAAAATTCCTCTGAATCCATTCCTCTGAAATCTTGGTAGAAAAAGAATATGGATATTATTAAGACTTTGTGAGTAAAAAGTACCAAGGTGACTTCTGCTCCCAGTTATAACAGAGTAATAGGGACCAGATTTATACACCTGCTTTAAAAACAGACAAAATATAGGAAACAGAAGTTTTCGGATATTGAACAACAGGTGAACCATAAAAACTATTCCCTAAGAGTCAAACTTCTAAACCAAACTAAAAGAGTCCTATGTTACCCCATTTTACATCTGGAGAAGGTTTGCGGCATAAAGTACAGAGCCAAGTTGGTGGACTCATCTGGCTGAGGAGCTACATTAATAGTAATGGTAGTGGTGGTGGGAAAATGGAGACAACTGTATTCAAACATCAATTAAAAAAAAAAGAAAAAAATAGTAATGGTGGTTTGAATCTCCAGCTGGCAGGCTGTCCTAACCACAGAGCCCATTCTAGAGCCCCGCCTGGACCAGGAAGCAAATCCCTGGCTCCACCCAATGCTAACCCTAACCTCCAGGGCTACCAAACCAAGAAGCTTCACCAGAGATACCAAGCAGCTGCAGAGCATGTCCTGCAGCCTACCAGGTCAAGGAAGCCAGTTAGCAGCCCCTCAAGTTTACAGATGCTAAGGAGACAAGGATCACAAAGAATTAGGTAAACATGATGCCATCAAAGGAAACTAATGCAGTGCCAATAAGGGATCCTAAAGAAATGGAGCTCTGTAAACTGTCTGACAAAGAATTCAAAATAATCCTTTTTTTTTTTTTAAGATTTTATTTATTTATTTTCAGAGAGAGGATAAGGGAGGGAGAAAGAGCAATGTATGGTTGCCTCTCACATGGTCCTCATTGGGGACCTGGCCTGCAACCCAGGCATGTGCCCCAACTGGGAATCGAACCAGGACCCTCTGGTTCCCAGCCCACGCTCAATCCACTGAGCTACACCAGCCAGGCTCAAAATAATCCTTTTGAAGAAATTCAGTGAACTAGGCTAAAAGAAGATTGACAACTAAAGAAAATTAGGAAAATAATGCTTTAACAATATGAGATGTTCAAAAAAGAAACAGATGTAATTAAAAACCCAATATTTTAGAGGTGAAGTATACAATGACATAACTAGAGAATTTAATAGAAAGCTTCAACAGCAGACTCAACCCAACAGAAGAAAGAATTAAAGTATTCTAAGACAAATCATTTGAAATTATTTAGTCAGGGCAGAACAAAGGAAAAGGAATTAAAAAAAAAGTAAAGAAAGCCTACATAAATTATGGATAACATTAAGAGAAACAATTTATGCATTACTGTTGTTCCAGAAGGAAAAGAAAGGAAGAAAGAGGGGGAAACCTTACTTAAGTATGTAATGGCTGAGAACTCTTCAAAACCGGATAAAGGTCTGAATCTTCAGTTTCATAATGCACAGATACTAAAAAATTTCAACTGTAAAAGACCTTTTCTAAGTCACATTACAATTAAATTGTCTAAAATCAAAGACAAGGAGAGAACTTTGAAAGCACAAGAGGAAAATAAATTCTCACCTACAAGAAACCCCCATAAACTATTACTGGATTTCTCAGCATAAACCTTGAAGTCCAGGAGATATTGAAATGATGTATTCAAAGCCCTAGGGAAAAAAACTACCAACCAAAAAGTCTTTTCCCTGCAAAGATGTCCTTCATAAATTAAGGACAGAGAAAGTATTTCTCAGACAAAGATGTGCTTTTCATCATCACTAGAACTTGCAAGAAATGCTAAAAGGAGTTCTTTAAGCTGAAATGGAAGTATGCCAATTAGTAACATAAAAAAATCTTGATAAGGGAAAGTATATATTCAAATTTAGAATATTCTAGAGGTGTGTCAGCCACTTAGCTCTTGTATAAAGATTAAAGGTCACAAATATTAAAAATAACTATAACTAAAATGGTTTCTTAACGTACACACAATACAGAAAGATGTAAATTGTTACATTAAGAACGTAAAATGTTGGGAGAGGAGTAAAAGGCTAGATTTTTTGGTATATGATCAAAGTTAAGTAGTTATCGTCTTAAAATAAACTATAATAACTAAAACATGTCTTATGTAGGTCTCACGGTAACCACAAAGCAAAAGGCTATAGCAGACACAGAAGACAAAGAAATTAATGATCCCACAGAGAAATCACCAATTCACTAAGACAGTAAAAGAGGAAGAAAGGAATAAAGAAACTATAAAACAGCAAGAAAGCAATCAATGAGGTAGCATTAATAAGTCCTTAGCTGTCAATAATCACTTTAAATGTGAATGGATCAAGTTTTCAAATTAAAAGACCCTCAGAGACACAGCAGTATGGTGATTACCAGAGAGAAAGGGGGTGGAGGGAGGTAGATGATGGTACAGGAGCAAAAATGGCGATGAGAGAGATAACGAGTGCTCTTGAGGATGTGAAGAAAAGGGAGCATATGTAAGCTTTCAGGGAACATAAATTGGTGTAGTTACTATGGAAAGCAGCATGGAAGTTCCCCCAAAAAGTTAAAAATAGAACTACCATGTTATCCAGCAATCCCACTTCTGTGTATATGTCCAAAGGAAGTGAAATCCCCATCTCAATGAGACATCTGCATCCCCATGTTCTTTGCAGCATTATTCACAATACCCAAGACACAGAGACAACCTAAGTGTCCATCAACAAATTGATGCATAAAGATAATGTGTGGTATACACACAGTGGAATATTTCTCAGCCATGAGAAACCAGAAAACCCTACCATTTAAGACAACATGGACAAATCTAGAGGATATTATGCTAAGTAAAATAAGTCAAACAGAGAAATTCAAATACGGTATGCTCTCACTTACATGTAGAACAAAAACAACAAAACCCAACTCATAGAAAAAAATGGCTGGATGGGTGGGAAAGATGTTGGTCAAGGGACATAAACTTCCAGTTTGAATAAATTCTAGGGACCTAATGTAAAACATGTAATATGGTTAAAATTTTTTTTGGATACTTGAAAGTTACTAAGAGAATAGATCTTAAATGTTCTCTCAACACTAACACACAAAAATTATGTGAGGTGATGAATGTTTTAACTAACCTAATTGTCATAATCCTTTCACAATGTATACATGTATCGAATCATCACCTTGTATACCTTAAATTTTCTCAATATTACACATCAATTGTATCTTAATAAAGTTGGGAGGAAAAAAGAATGACCAAAAAATGAAATTCATAAAACAAGTTTTAACAGAGCTACTGAAAAACCTAAACTCATGTTCTGTTGAGGAGACCGGGTGGGCATGAGCACATGCAGACACTGGGAATCCCTGCATACAGAGTTCATCGTGGCTGTCCTTCAATTCTTTCTTCCTTTAGAAAGGTGGACTAGAAGGCAGGTGGGAGACAATGGCCGGTTTCCTTAAAAAGAAAGTTTAAAAGGCCACTAATATTAAGTCTTTCACAAACAAAATCCTCCTTTTGGGTCCAGGAGTATTTTAGAAACTTCAGCCCCAGAGCAAGAGAGAGTTAAGAATTTGTTGTGTTCCTAATACACTGGGTAGTTTCCATAGCCAGTAGAAGCTCTTGCTTCTCCCTGCTACATCGGTTCAATGCATCTGACTCGGTTTCTGCTTTATAGTCCTGTACTTAAGATGCCTGCTGGACCTAGGGATCTGTCTTCACTTCCAGCTGGGTTGAAGATTGCTTAGACTCCCCACCAAGCTGTCTTACCAGTGCCATTCTCCGGAAGCCTGGCACCTGCTTCCCAAATGTTCAGCTTTACCCTGATGCTGCTTCAAGCATTGTAAATATGTGGAAATCAATGCTGCCAATCAAAGTAGTGCTAATACTATAAATATCCTACTTGTCGTATGTCCCATGTTACATTATGTCACCATAGATGTCTACCCAGGGAGAATAAAGGCACATATTTGCCATGATTCTTTGTTGACATTAGATTGGACAAAGATGGATAACCTTTGGAGGCCAGTTCTATAGTTTTAAAAATTTCTCTACTTCTTCTGTACCTAATCACTCTTTTCTTTTCCTCCCACTGGCCAATATCAAGCTTCTAGAATAGCTTGAGTTTAAGATTATTTGCCTATGGAATGATCTATTAATCTCTCCTTTTTCTGATCCCATATATTCGCCAAATGCCTTCATAGTTTTACTATGTGATGGAGAAAATGTTTCCTGGCTGTAAAGTAGTTATATAGCTTCCTGGATTTAAAAAAAAAAAAAAACAAAACTGTCGCAGAGTAGTCTGGATAACATAATACATTGAACAAAATGGTTCTAGAGTTTAGAAATTATAAAACAAAGTCTTGTAGTTCAGAGACCCTTTCTAAAGATCATAACCTCTATGATCTTTTTATCACTCAGTCTGGCTTAGTATACTAATTCTGAGAGAAGCTTTTTTCTAAGGAGAGGGGAGTACATTCCAAAGATAACGACATGTAGTGTGCTGATTGTATTCCTCTGCTGCTCCCTGTAAGACATTCCAGGTTACCCCCTGGAGGCAAAGGACCTTTATTCCCAATTTCGTGCTGTGTTCTTCCCTCATTAGATGGTAACCTCACATATTACAATACCATTTGTTGCATGGAGATGCAACAGTATTCTAAGGACTTCTGTTCATCAGTCAATGCTAGACATCTTCCCAAAATGATATTCTGCTCAAAGAAAGCCCGTCTCATTGATCATCCACAGGGAGAAAAAATCTACCTAGAAAAGTCAATATTTTGAATTTGTGACAGTCAGTGTCCTGCTAATATTACGTGACTATTAACAAATAGGCAAACAGATGGGAAAACTTTAGGATTGTCATAATCCTCCCAAGATTGCATTTTGTTTGGCAAGTTATGACCTGCTCAGGCCACATAGATAAGGACCCTTAATTACCCCAAAACTTTGCTCGCTGCATAGATTTATTCTAAAGACAACCCAGATTAGTCTCTCAATACCCAGTTATCAGGATGGACAGAGACTGTAAGGGAGAGCTCCAAACTGTTGTTCTCATCCCCAGCCTACATTAACTGTAGTGATGGTCTCACTGATGGCCCCATCATTGAGTTCCAACACTAGCTTTTACTAAACCAAACACTGGGGAGATGGGCACTCTCCCAGGGCCCACACATGTAAAGTGTTTGATCCCAGGGTGCAGGCTGGCGCCGCAACAGCTCACACAACAAAAATGTTCTCTGGCACGGTGTTAAGGAAAAACAACTTCCAGGCATCAGATAGTGACTGAACCAGCTTTTTTTTAAATCCCCAAAATTCTAACTACTTAAGAAATTTCAGAAACAAAGTGACATTGCTCATATCTAAAGTGATCACAGTGGGAAGGAAATAGCTTTCTTGCCATATTTTCTCATATGACTTTAACACCATTTCTGACTGACATCAAGACTCATGTTCACATCGTGTTTCCTTCATCTGAAAAAATGGGGGCAATAAGCATCCCCTTGAGTTTTTCTGAGCATCAAGGGAAGTAAAACATACATGCACATAAACGTCTCTGCCCCTGTATCTAGCAACCAATGGAAGCTCCCTTTCCTTTCAAAGTAGAAATTAGTAGAGAGACGCCATTTCTTTCAGTGCAGACAGTACTTTTGCCCTATGCCCGTCCCTGCCGCGACCCCATTTCTCACTGCTGGACTGCTCCTGCCAGAGCGCCCAGTCTCTCCCTGGTTCCGGATCATCCGCAGGTCCATTCCAGTTGATCAGCTCTGCAGGCTCCAGCTTATTTGACTAATCTTGGGTCTTAGCCCCAACAGTAAGACCCTACTCCAGTTCCTGTCTGTTCAACGCTTTCCTATTTGACAACCACAGTCATTTCCTATCCAGCCCAGGTTATGCCCTAAGCTTCTACTGCCAGTAACAAGCTGTCTTAGATGGCCTTCAGCAAATGCCCAGACCTTCCATTTTACCCCTTGGAGGAAGTGCTGAAGGAGTCCCTGCTCTGTTTCCTGCAAAGAACCATTAAGCTGTAGTTTCACACCATCTTGCCCTACAGAACCCACTCTGAACAGGCAAGGGGAGGAAGAGGGATCAGAGAGTGGGACTAGGCATGGGAACCAGCTTCTGGAGCAAGAATCGAGCTCAGGGATGCAAAGCTGAACACTCCCGGGGTCTGCCTCTGAGTAGAAATGGTGAAGGAAGTTGTAGTGGTGGCTTTGCCAATAATGAATTGTAGAACTGAAATAAACTTTTCTAAACTGCCAATTTATAAAAAGTAAATTCTGATCAGCCATGCTAAAGAAAACCAAAATGATCTTTCCATTATTCTGTAGAAAAAGTATGTTATAAAACTGTTTTCTAATAGTCAATGGGATTCACGGAAATGGATACAGAAGCAGGTACATAGTTGAGTACAATAGTTCCAAAGAAATAGGGCTACAGAGCCTACAGAATTAACAAATTCTAAACCAACGTCATTTTAGAGTTCCTGTAATCTTTCTTAAAAAGTACCAAAAGAGTAAAAGAGATACATAAAAACTGAGACAGACAGGGAAAGAGGAAAACAGAGAGAAAAACTGAGAAAGGAAACATAGTTGGAATATATTTAAATTTAGTAACCCAAGTCCTAGTTTCCCTACAAGATTGGTGACCTAACGTGAGTCTTTGACCTCTTTGAGCCTCAGCTTCAACAATTTCAACATCGGATAAACATTTCACACACAACTTGTCATCTAAATATGGCCATTATCACTCTTTGGTACAGCCCATGTGAAACATTAAGCAAGACAATGTTTTTCCCATTTTGTTAGCTCACAAGAACTATACCCAAGGCCACCCATGTCTAAAAGGATGGCCTGGACATGGGCTTTTAGCTGGCGTGCTGCTCCCGCCAAACAAAACTCTGAGCTCCGTTAGCAAAGATGACGGGAGAATTGAAGTTAGGTCAGGAGGCAGCAGCCTCTGCCTCATGTACAAACTGAGGGACATAAAAGATAAGTAAATCATTTTGTTGTTTTATGGGAGTAAAAAAAGAACATGATGCTAATGCTTCTCACTCCGTTAAACTTTATGCAACAAATTTACATGAGGAAGTATGTAGGAAACATAACATAGTGAGAGAAAAACAAATTTGTCCAGGAACATGGCTATCTGAAATATCTATCAATTACTGTGATCTTGAACAAGCCACCTAAGGTCTGACCTATGGTTTCCTTTTCTGTAAGGTGTAAGACCATGAACTGTATTAATGTTACAAAGTTATCACTACACGAAGTCATGTATGGAAAAGTGGCTTATATTGTTAAGTTGGATAGACATGTTAAAGAATGACCTGGACCATCAGTATAGGGAGATATTGCTCTTATTTAGAGTTGCCAGGAAGAGCAGAGGGTTGTGGAGTTGAGCTTAGAAATGAGGAAAGTCCTGTTATACAGCATTTAAAAGCAGTTTTAGGGGTCTCTGGAACCCAAGCTTCAATTCCAATCTCGGTACTTACTAGCTGTATAATCTTGAGCAAGCTACCTAATCTCTCTCATTTGCCATCTCTACATTTATAACATTACAGAATACCTCATCTTGTTGTTTAATTACATGAAATAAGAGAGTTAAAATCTTTGCACAAAGAATGCCATATTATAGGTGCTCAGAAAATGCACAATGCTGTGTTGGTGATGATGATGATGATGATGATGATGATGATGATGATGATAGGAGGCACATACATGTAAATTCATGCAGAAGAGGAAAGGAAAACATATTTCATCCTCAGTCTCCCAGAGAAATAACAGTTCTCGAGGAAAAAAATATTAATATTTAGCACCATGGACAGAACTAGACATGATTTGATTTCACGCAATCAAAAATCTTGGTAATTCTAATCCATATAAGAAAGGATATATCAAGTAACTTGTTTAAATGTTTATTTGCTATGATTGCCATCTTCATTCTTAGTTATAAAATAGCATGTATATCTTTCCTGCTGCTCTAGGATATATATTTGGGATATATATATATATATATATATATGTATATATATATATATACACACACACACACACACACACCACACACACACACACACACACATATATAGGAAATATGTAATAGGATATACATATATTCCACAAATACTTTTAGAGCAGCCTCCATGAAATAAACTAGGCACTGTGCTTGAGATACATGATTCAACCAGACAGACACTCTTTCTGCTCCCACAGAGCTTGTAGTGTAACTAGAGAGACAGAAAATTAAACAACTACTCGCAATAAAGTGCAATAAGCATCAGAACAGAAGCTGATGGTGCTGTGGGGACACATAGCTAGGATTTTGCTTTCTTAAGGGACAAAAAAGCTCTTCCAGAACTATTAAAGTTTGTACATATTCTTGAAGTTAGATAGAAGACAGAGGAACATTTTTTCTGGCAGATAAAATAGCATATGTGAAGGTGTTTTAAGTGGGGAGCATGGCTTGTTGGAATAAGTGAAGGGAGTACGAGAGGCAGAAGAGAAAGAACGTGGATCTTCTCATGGATATTAAGAAGTTTTCATCTTTTCCCCTAAAGACTCTTATGTGGAATCTAAAGTACAAAATAAACTAACAAAACAGAAACAGACTCATAGGTAGAGAACAGACTGACAGGGAAGGAGGATTTCAGGTCTGGGTGAAAAAATGAAGGTATTAAGGGGAAAAAAGCTCAACACAGACAACGGTATGGTCATTACTGGGAAGAAAGGGGGTGGGGGTGCAGAAGAAGGTCAGTGGGATAAGTGGTGATGGAAGGAGACGCGACCTGAGGTGGTGAACATGCAGTACAATATGTAGATGATGTATTGTAGAATCGCACACCCAATGTCACCCCAAAAATGCACTAAATAAATAAATACATATGTGCCATTGAAACACATTTAAGAAGAGGAATGCCATTATCAGATCCACAATTATGGTCACTGGGATTGGTGCCTCTTCCACTCTTTAAGCATGAAAAGGTTTACACATTACAACCCCCAGCTTGTGACACTTTCCTAACCACGACCCTTCGGTAGCTCCCCACCTGGGGCTGAATAAAATCCACCTCCCTGTCTGACATTCAAGGCATTTCACTATCTGGCCTCAAATACCTTTCCAGACCTGTCTTCCTCTACTCCTTTTTATGCGTTCTATGATCCAACTAATCATTTCCAAAACTCAGCCCCGGCTTTCCTATTCGCCTTTGATTTGATTATTCAATGAGCCTAAGGGATCTTCCACTTTGCTCTCACTTGCCTGTGTCCTTCAGGGTCCTGTTCAAATGCTTTCTTTCCTCTAGAGTCCTTCTTGATTCCCTGAGGTAATATTACTTTATTTCCACAGAACTTTGATATTTCTTTAGCCTTTGTATTCTTTCCTACCAAATATCTGAATTATTAATATTTATGTCAGAGTTTAATCTCAAGTATAGGCAATTGATAGCAAAAGACAAACTTTATTAATTTTCTGTTCTGACTGTGATAGGAGCACAATTACTTAGTGAATTAATGGACACATGACAGTTTTACCACTAGAAGTTGTCTGTGTTTCAAAGCTATAAATGGCATTGTAACTTATGGTTTCAGTTTCTCAAAACCTTGTAATTGAGTTTCTGTATTATGAAATGTCACAGAGTGCTTAAATATATGTATTTTTAGAATATTTATGAGTTAATAAAATAATAAGACTCAGAGTTTGGATTATTTTAAGAAGTGATTGAAACATTAAAGCACTTTTAAAAGTTCTAAGTTTTATATAAAATGAAAATTTGGTATACAGATAAACAGTATTTTAACAAATTTTCTTGCACTGAATATTAGCTTTCTGGTAAGGATACCTATAAGTAGATTCATCCAATAGGTCTGTTCCAGATAAATCACATGTACAGGTTTCAGTATTTATTAATTGTTTAACTTACAAATAAGCCTTAGTGTAATGAGAAGCACATGGGACTTCGAGTGAGTAGAATTGATTTGAATAACAAAACTGTAAATTATACTTCTTGCTTATGTGATGTTGGGCAAGTTATTAAATTCTCTGGGCTTAACTTTTCCCATAATGAGGATGATAAATGCACTACCTCATAGCATATTAAGAACCATCTACGTGAGATGCCCAGGTTGGCTAGCTCAGTTTGTTAGCACGTCATCTTGGTATACCAAGTTACTAAGGTTGCAGGTTCGATCCTTGGTCAGAGCACATAGAAGAAACAACCAAAGAATGTATAAATAAGTGGAACAACAGATCTCTCTCTCTCAAATTAATAAATAAAATTTTTTTAATAGTGACATAAGTAAAACAGTGTTTTTCTAAACAGCAGCATTCTTTGCAAATGTTGTTTATTATTTACATTAATCAATTAAAAGTCATAATATAAATAAACTATATTACAAATCCTATATCAAAAATGGAAACTGCTTCCCCCAAATCTATCTGTTGTGTAAAACAAGGTCTTCATATCCTGGCCCTGCTTTTGAAAAGCTCTGTGGGTATGCCTGGAATGAACGGTTGTTAAGGTTGAGATGGGCAAAACATGAGATGTATAGTATGCTGAAATACTTCTTAACAAGAAAGATAGAAAGTTTTGCTTCTCCAGGGTCCACAAATACCTCTCTCTCATAGTAGATGTCACTCTAACCATAAAATTTCCACCAAGATTGTATTCTAGTTAAAGCTCTATTGCATATTCCAGTTTGTGCTTGGCACTCTGATGTTAGAGAGGCAACATAAGTAAATTAGCTGCGATATACCTATTTATTCTATAGAGATCTATTGAAAGCCAACTTGGGCCCTCCAAAGGTATGCTGCGTATCTAAGAAACCATGATAAAGTATGGTTCTTACTATTAAGAATCTTGTAAATATAAAAACATAGGTCTGCATGAAGTATAATAAGAATATGAAGGAAAGCTTTCAAAAATAATAAAGCATTTGCTATGTCTTAAAAAATAAATAGGAATCTTTGAAGCAAATGGGCAAAGGGGTGGGTAAAAGGAAATTCCAGGCCAAACAAATAGCCTGTGCACTCAAATTCCAACCTATTTGAGGAAACAAAACTTTTCTTCCTAGTCCTTTTCTAAGAGCAGTGAGAAGTTACTATATGGAGATCATGGCATGGATAGAAATAGTTCTCTTTCATCCTTCTTTTAACTCAATGCCCATATTTCAAATCTCCCCACCATCCTAGAGAGGGATAATGAGTCCATAGGACAGAAGAGATGCTAACACATCTGCTTTGCTCCAAAAACAAACTAATTTCTATCCCACTTATTAACTATAGTACACCTAAACTTTACACATGCAACAGGATATCAAGCGGAGCATTTTCCCATCATGTTACTTTGGGCTGGGACCCCGAATCTGAAAGCAAAGGAAGATGAGTACCCAAAATTCTAAGGAGAGAACCCAGACCATCTAACATGTGGTCCAACAAACAGACTTAGCCACCTGGAGGGCAAGTGACCAGGAATGCTTGACCACTGGAGGAGGTGCCAGACAGGAAACATGTTTAAAACAGCAAGAGCATTTCAAGATGTTATATTTTCCCATCTCCTACCCCCATTCAAATTAATTAGGTTTCAGGAGTCTTAGTATGTGTCCTTTAAAGTTTGGGGGTAAATTGGGCTTGATATCTAACTAAAATCCAGCCCCCTGACCCACCAAAAGTTTTAAAAGCAAGAAGCTATTCAGAGAAACTTGGCATGACAGAGAAAAGATGAGGTCACATTAAGAACATCTTGTACTTTGAGAATTTCTAGAGACTCAAGGGCAAGAAGAGATGCAGACACTGAGGAGAATAGCCAGACATGAGTCAAGTTGAAGGGAACTCTGTCCAAGGTAGGGTCGGAGGGATAAGGCACCTCCAAAGACATTGTCTGGAGTAGATAGAAATGGGCTGAGGGGGTTCCAAAGCACCAAAGCAGCCAGCCACGAAGACTGAGCGATATATCAGAAACAAGATCCTCCAAGAAACATAAAAAAGGGAGTGCCCGAGAGAGAAATGGCCAGTATTTTCCTCTGTCACACAGAGACAGCGATACAAGGTAAAACTCTGCTGGCAAGAAAGAACCTTTCTGTTCTTCACTGTCTTCCCTGCTTCAGGCTTCACCCTGTAAGAATAGAAGCCCTGTGGTGAGTAAAGGGAGGAGGAAGAGGGAAAGAGCCACATGGGCCAACGTTGAGCAAGTTTACCAGAGCCTCCTCCTGACCTTGGTTGTCTTAACCCGGGACAACCCCAAGCTGGGCACATGAAAAGGCTCAGAATTAAATGAAAAGTGAAAGTTTGAAATTAAAATGAACTTTTTAGTACCTAATAAAATGAGACTACCTATTAACACAAAACAATCAAAAAACCTGTGGTGAGCTGCTTGAGATTATAGCTCCAGGGGAAATGGAGCACACAGAACAATTCTAAAGGAAGAAAGGAAAGAAAAAAATAGTTAAGTGGCTTTCTGCTCATGCCCTACCGGCCCCATCATATTCAGTAAATCAACTGAATATAAGGTATTTCATGCCATTGTCATGAGATCCTATGAGTTAGGCATTATCATCCTGATTTTATAGATGATGAAACTAAGTCTTGCATAGATAAGGTAAATTATTGAGAATTGCCAATTGTAAGAGTGAATTTAAACACAGATTTGCCTAACTCCAAATTTGGCACTTAACTTCTAAGTTATTTTGCCTTTGTGTTATGCATATTATAAACTTAAGGTACCAATACCATTAAACAGACCTGTCTGTGAAGTTCCTGAATATTTTACTTAAAACCAGCATTTCAGGAAAACAGTATGATAGAGGTGTCGGAAGAAAGAACTAGGAACAGTTGAGAAGCAATTCAAATCGATGTTATAACTGAGCTGGTAGCATCCTCCCAAACTTCTGTTTATTCTTTAAGATACGGATCAAGTGTATTGATTTAACAAATATTTATTGAGTTCCCGCAATGTGCCAGGCACTACGTTTGTGCATAAAAACACAGAAGTGAACATGGCTTCACTCCCATTGGATTACAGGAACAGTCAACATTACAAACTGCCCATGGCTGCCCGGTCTGTGATATTCTCTGATGTACGTGTGCGCAGACGAAGAAGGAGACCTGACTCTGATGGTGTAGCCAGAGAAAGCTTCCTGGAGGAAGTAACCCGGAAGCTGTGACCTGAAGGATGAGTGAGGAAGGCAAAGCAAAAAGGACAGAGAAGTGTTTTCTGGCAGCAGGAAAAGCGCAGCGAAGTCCTGGATGTAGGAGAGGATGTGACAAGTTCAAGGAACTGAAAGGTGAGAAATGCCAAGTCACAGAGGGTAAGGGGCAGAGGGTGAGAGGGGCCCCGGCAAGAAAGGAGAGACCTTATGCGCCACATTTAAAGGATTCGGACTTTATTTAGAAGACATGTTGGGGGGAAAGGAGGCTGCTGCAAAAATTCATGAATTTACACAAATTCCTGAAATCATATAAACAATTCAACTTCTGAAAAACCCCTCCCTCTGAACTTAGTCCAAACCACAGCTCTGATTCAAAAATGGGGAAAATGAGAGGAATGAAATGAAGCAAAGTTAATGACCGGTTTGGTAAAAGCTGCCCTCCTTCTCGTCAGCACCTTCGGCCGGCACGTGTGCGGGGGCTGTTCAGTTCCACAGCAAGAATCGCAGGCCTTCCACCACCCCAACAAAGAAAGCCGGCCGTGGGAATTTCTCGAATTTGGGGGAGTGGAATTAAAATGCCATTTCCATTCTGAATCACAGAAATAATTTATTTTATTGTGTTCACTAGAATAGAAACTTATTGGCTATTATTATTGATTATGCCATGCTACAAAGCCTTGTGGATGTGTGTGTGTGTGTGTGTGTTGCTTGTTTTGCTTGGTTTTGTGTAGACCCAAAAAATTGTTGAGCAGAAGTACAAGTTCAGGACTCTCTGCCTTGCCATCAGTCTAAAGCTCTAACAGCCAGTCCCGTATCACTCCTAACTGGTTTCCCTCCACTTCCTTTGGGGCTGAGAGGGGGGCACTAAAA
The DNA here is from genome assembly GCA_004026765.1 of Micronycteris hirsuta. Lineage (NCBI taxonomy): Eukaryota > Metazoa > Chordata > Mammalia > Chiroptera > Phyllostomidae > Micronycteris > Micronycteris hirsuta. The sequence goes on along the minus strand of PVJI01003698.1, from coordinate 39,636 downwards.
GAAAAGAAGACAACTTGCATTTATTAATAAATAATTATTAAAAACTGTTATTTATTAATCTACTACTCGGTAACAGGCACAATATTGGGTGTTTTACATGCATTATCTAATCTCACTTAATCTTCTCAAAATCTTACGACATTAGGTGGTATCTTCATTTTTTAGCCAAGGAACTAAGACTCAGAAAGATTTACCCAGAGTTCTTCCCGACTCTACAAGCATTATACATTCTTAGTTACTCTAATATAGTTGGAAATAATGCTCAGCTTTTCAGAGTCAGTCTTCGAAAGGTTGTACAGGAATAAAATAAGCACACCCTTCTTCAGGGCGTGGACTGTGTTAACTTCAGAGAAGATGCGTAAAATTCAAGAAAACTATGCAAAACTACAACCTTACTCTTTATCCATATCTTTAATTTTGATAAAGAAGGAGATAAAAAAAATTTTCATTCCACAAATCTATTTTTCATTAAAAACAGACATTCCTTCAAGTAATATTAAACAGTGGGCAGGCAACCAAAATATATTGCCAAATTCCTTTCTTAATTCGGTCATGTGAAGCTATTTCTAATTTTCTCTGACAGCAAGTTTTCCAGGCTGACAATTGCTCAGCACTGTTGCATTATAATACATTCCCCAACCTCAAGAGCTTTTGCAATAGCAAAATTTAAAATTTCTGAGCTATTATCATATAAAAGATTTCATCTTAAAGTGAGATTCATGCAAAAAAAACTCACCAAGTCTAACACAATGAACACTCACAGCATTTGCATTTCTAGTGATAATTATCAAATATTAGGTCTGCTTCGGCCTCGTCTCAGTGCACACAATGGTCTCAGAACACAGAACGTTTTGTAAGATACACATCAATTTGCAAGTAAGAAGCAGGTAGATGTAAAGAAACTGAAATCAATTGCTTTGTGGATTATAAAATGTTTAAATAAATTGAAAGAATAATATTCCTCAAGCAACCTGAAAATTCTCAAACCTGGGATTTAGCCTAGAGAATGGGGGTGAAAAAAGAAGATTTGAGGATCAAAATGGAAAATTAAGCACACAGAATTAAAAACCATCTTTCTTTCTGGCCACTTCCAAATTTTTCTAGAGTAAGCAAATGAAAACAAAAGGAAATCTATACCATTACAGAAAGTCAAAGGACTATAAAGCAAATGAAAGCGGAGAGATGGAGAATTGGCCAATTCAAATTAATCATAAGTTAGGGTTAAACATCCACTAGAAAAATAAATGGGGTAAACCACCAACATAACGTCTTTGCTACCCTAGATTTAGAGGGATAAATCTATAGCGTAGCTGTTTGAAGAAAACATTGGTAGTTTTAAAGCCTTAAAGAAGTATCAGAGAAACAAGAGCTTTAAGAAAGTAAAATTACTGTTCCAGGAATTGCTTCTGGCTTACCCTAGGCACAAATGGGCTGCTTAGTAAATATAACAAAGGGCTGGCGTGGCTACCTCAAAACAAGAGCAATCCTGGCACTTAAAGGGGTTGCCATCACAAAGACATTAAAGAAAGACTTCATCCTGAAGATAATGGCTTTTACTTCAATGTTGTTAATTACAGCCCCCTCTTTACTCTACAACCTTAGCCAAACCTACGTTCCAGTGAAGGCAAAGTTTACCTGACAGATTCCAATAAGTCACAGAATCTCTGACAGAACTGTCTCAAAAAGGAACTGGATCACCTTAGACCCCCTTTGTCAGGATGAGTCAGTGTAAGAAAATGTGTTCCATTTTTCACCCAAAGAAACACTTTGAAATATTAGAACTAGTACTTCCTTTATTAAATAGTTGCTTTTAAAAAAAGAGAATATAAGCATTAAAATTCTAACTGGAGGGAGGCAATATTTTAAATAAAATTATGAGATCAAGAAATACATTTTTGGAAACAACAAAAATTAGGAATACAACTTTGAAAGTGTAATTGGACAATTAAAAGCTAAGCAATTGTTTCAGAAATTGTATTTATAAATCAAAAGAAAAACTGGAGAAATTCTTTTAGCAATAATAGCAAAAAGATAAAGATGAAAATTAGGAGTCATTCAAAAACAACGAGCTCCTCAGCTTGTGCTAAGCAGAAGAAGCATTGGCTCACCGTAAGTGTCAATGGTTCAATTTCAGCAAATAGAGACCTCAGAAGTCATCACTCCTATCTTTACAATAAGAACATGTGGGACAAAATGAGAATCTATGACTTCCTTGTACCTATTAGAGATTTGAAATTACAAGGAAAACTACCACCTCAAAAGCTTGAAAGAGAAATACATCCAGGGAGCTGCATCTGAGGCCTGCTGACCTGCAGCAGAAGTTGCTTGAGCCTTAAGTGATATTGCTGATGAACTACTGGAGTCTGAATGTGGGCTAGTGGGACAGTAATAACACTACTTGCAAATGCATCATTAGAGGACCCCACTGCCCCATACACTAGAAACGCCACAAGAAAAAATCTCCTTGGTTCTAACAGGAGGAAGGAAAGAGTAATCATGGAAATATGAGCACTCTTTTCTATAACACCCCTATTCCCCAGGTGAAGAGACTTTTCTAGAGCATTATACCCAAATAGAAGCTTGGCAGACATGCCTCCTGTTCTAGCCCCCTCTAGCCTTCCTGTCTCACACAGAAGAAAGATCCACTGTTAACATACATAAGGGCTTCAAGGAAATAGGTTAGAAGTGGTGAATCCAGGAAAGGGAAGAAATCATACCTGATGATTTTCAAAAATTAATAATATACATCAAACCATAGATCCAGGAGGTTCGGGGAACATTAAGCATGATGAATACTAAAAATGTCTATACTTAGGCAAATTATATTTAAGCTGCAGAAAACCAAAGACAAAGACAAAATCTTCAAAGAAGCTGGAGGGTGGTGACAACTTGCCTCTAGAGGGACAGGGGAAAGAACTACAGTAGGCTCTTCATCTGAAACCAGACAAGCAAGAAGAAAATAAAATATTTTTAAAAATAATACTAACCTAAACTTCCATATTTAGCACAACTACTTATTTAAAAGTGAAAAAACATAAAGTCTTTTTCAGAACAACAAAATCTGGGCTAATTCATTGCTGGTGCATCTGCCCTGAAGAAATGTTAAAACAAGTTTTGGGGGCAGAATAAAAATGATATCGGTCAGATGTTGGGTCCACACAAAGATTGGAAGAACAATAGAGAAAGAATAAGTGGGAGTAACAAAATCTTTATTTTTCCTGTTCTTAATAGGTCTAAAGAATAACTATTGTAATAACGAGGTTCTCAGTGACATGAGCATCATGGTGGAGTAAAATGTCCCTATTTTTGCCCCCATTTTAACAACAAATTAGGCATCCTCCCTGAGGAGAAGTGCCTCTGTGGGAGCGTGGGATCCACTACCATACACTGAGGGATCAGGGAGGATCCTTGCTCACCTGTGAATCTAGTTGGGCAAACAGAACCAGCTGCAAGTAGTAAGCTGTAGAACCAGCAGGAGACAATGAACCTGCCCCAACCTTTTCCAGGACATGGTTAGGGAAAACCTGGAGAGTGCTCAAGCGGGCAGATACCCAATAACAAGAGAGACTTGGTAGAGGTCTAGCCTTCCAGAGGGGCGATTCTACCACACCTTTGGAGCTACCACCACCACAAAAAAAAATAATAATAATATGAGTTTGAATGCACTGGAAAGGGTAAGAAGGTCTTTGCAAACAACCCCCACACTCTGCACCAAGGATATACAGCCGGGGGCTAAACCAGCTGGGGTTGTCTTGCCCACGTGGGAAAAGGAGAGTATTGAGTGAGTGTCCAACTACCCCAGCTGGGTGAAACGCTGCTGGAGAAACCAACTTCTCTCCAGCAGCATTCAAAGTACTGATGTGGGACTTCCAAGACTGGGGATAGGGTGGAGATAAGAAAAAGAAACATAAGATCAAAAGGCATTAAAAGAATGTGGCTCCTGCTGACAGTATTCAGGACTCTGGTGGGAAGCCTACCCATAAACCTCTGGGAGAACCTCACCCAAGGAAAACCCAATTCAGCTTATAAGCACTCCCAATACCCCTAGTGCTAACTGCACTCTGCACTCTGCAGCCAACTTCTTTCGCATACTCCCGAGTGCAACAGTGAAAGCAAGTAGCAGTAAACAGAGTGCTCTGACAAAGACAGAGTAGGGTCTTCAGGCAACGGAGAAATTACAAATTTGAGCAATAGCCCACTTTCTGGAGAGAAAAAAAAGAGGGATTTCTAGTGGCCAGCTGGGTGAGTTGTAAAACCATAGAGGACTTAAAAGCTTAAAATTTCTGCCACAAGAGGGAGCAAGAAGGGTGGAGCAGGTGTAACAATGCAAGGTCAAAAAATACCACCAGATATAACAGAACCAAGACACAGTATAATCTACCTGAAGGCAGCTAGTAAAGATTTGAGGAGGTATCTTCTACTTCAAAGGAAAAAGCAGCAATGCAAATCTACAAAGAACATGAAAAACCAAGGAAGCATGTCATCACCAAAAAATAACAGTAATTCTATAACTGAGATGAAAGACAAATTTTTGTCATCTAGGTAATAAACAATTCAAAATAGTTGTTTAGGAGAAACCCAAGTTACTAGAAAACACAAAAAGACAATTAAACCAAATCAGGAAAATAGTACATAAACAAAAGGATAAATATAACAAAGAAGTAGAAATCATAAAAAAAACAGAAAATATGGAGCTGAAGAATTCAACAAATGAAATGAAAATGCAATAGAGAGCATCGATAGCAGAGTAGAACAAATGGAAGATGAAATCAGTAATCTACATGATAGAAATTTTGATATGATCCAATCAGAGGAAGACAACAACAAAGAAGAATTAAAAAAACAGGAGAAAATCTATCTAATCCACAGGACTACATCGGATATACAAATATTAGGAAAATTGGTGTTCCAAAGAAGAGAGGGAGGAGGGTACAGAAACTTTACGTAAAGAAATAACTGAGAATTCCCAAACCCGGAGAGATTCTGGATATTCAAGTTCATAAAGCTAATAGGGCAGACTATTACTTCAATGAAAAGACCTTCTCCAAGACAGTTTATAATGAAACTGTATAAAATCAAAGAAGGTGAATCCTAAAAGCAGCCAGAGAGAAAGAGATTATAAGCTGCAATTAACTCCCATTAGACCAAAAGCAGATTTTTCAGTAGAAATCCTACAAGCCAAGAGAGAGCGGAATGGCATATTAAAAGTGTTGAAAGAATAAATTTTTCCAGCCAAGAATATTCTATCTGGCAAAGGTATCCTTCAAATGTGGAGGAATAACGTCTTTCCCATAAAAAACAAAAGCTGAGGGAGTTCATTACCACTACAACTTTCCTGCAAGAAATGCTGTAAGGAGTTCTTCAAGGTGAAATAAAAAGATGTTATTTAGTGACATGAAAATGTATAAACGTATACAAGTACAACACACCAGTAAAGGTAAAAATAGAATTAGACTTGTAAAACTCCAATTTCGTAAAAAGATGGTATATTAACCATTTAACTAGAGTATAAAAGTCAAAGGAAAAAAGTATTAAGAATAAATATAGCTACTATAATTTGTTAACAAATACACATATATAAAGAAGTAAATTATGATATCAAAAATATAAAAGGAGGGACTAAAAAGGTGGAGCTTTTGTTTATGAACAAAGTTAAGCTGCTATCAGCTTAAAATGGACTCTTTTGCCTATAAGATGTTTTATGCAAGCCCCCTGGTAACCACAAAGTAAAAACCTACAGTAGATTTGTTGCCAGTGGAAGTGGGACTCTTGCCATGTTGCAAGGAAAACATTCCAGGAGGCCCTCAAGGAAGGATGAGGTCTGGTGATAAGATTAATTTGTGGACCAAAGTCAAACGAGTCCAATCTTCCTTCATCAGGCCCAGAAATAGGGCCAGTGTCCAGACATTTTGCACCATGCCAAGGTTTAGTCAATATTAAAGCTTAGTCCAGTCCAACTTTTATCACTATCCAGATAGCTTGGCTTGTTTTCTGGGCTGCACCTTGGCTGGGGCCTGTCTTCAGAGTTCATGTGGTCATCGAGGCCTCAGGCAGGCAACTGCTAGTCCCACTCGGCTGCTTTGGAGAGAACGTGTGAGCAAACTGGTTGAGAGAGAAGCTGTGAACAAACACATGCTAGAGAGAAGGGTTGAGCTTTTGGTTAGCTGAGTTATATTATCTCGGGCTTGGAAGGACCAGGTTGTTGTTGTTTTTTAACTAACCAATCTATTTCCTGCACTTTCACAGGCTCCTGATGTATATACTAATCAATTCATTTCTTATATCTTCCAGGGCTGTGTCTCTTATCCAATCTGATCCTTCCCCAGACTAGACTGACAGGCCTCTGTTTCTACCATCTTGGCTCCTACTGTGCATGCGCTCACCTCCCCTTTTATTGTTCTATCTCTTCCCTCAGTGACCTGCAGGGAACGGACTGGTGGCGATCTGGGGAGTGTGTGAAGCTGTATCTTCCTAAGGATGCGAGCAGGCTCATGCTTCCTTGTTTGTTATGCTTCTTAATGTCTGGTTTTCTTCGCTCCCTTCATTTATTAATATCTAACTACCTATGCTAACAGATTCACAAAATCTGAAGAAAGGAAAAACAGAGCATACCACCACCACAGAAAATCACCAACTTACAAATGTGGGCACAAACAGAAGGAAAATAAGCAATGGAATTTTAAAAAATAGCCAGAAAGCATTTAAGAAGATTAAAGCATTAGTAAGTCCTTACATGTCAATAATGATTCCAAATGGTAATAAATTGAATTCATCAGTCAAAAGACACAGTGGCTGGATAAAAAGAAGAGCCAACTATATACTGCCTAAAAAAGATCCACTTAAGTGAGATAAAAAGATACACATAGGTGAGAGTAAACAAATTTAAAAAGCTATTTCATACAATTGGAAAACAAAAGAAAGTTGTAACTAATGTCAAACAAAATAGATTTTTAGCCAAAAATAGTTACATAAGACAAAAAGAAAGGTTATTCTATAATGATAAAGGGGTCAATTCATCGGAAAGAAATGACAATCACAAATAAATACACACCCAACACTGAAGCATCTAAATGTATTAAGCAAATACTAACACATCTGAAGGGAGAAATAGATGATAATGCGATAATAGTAGGGGACTTCATTATCCCACTTTTAGTCACGGATAGATCATCCAGACAGAAAATCAACAAGGAAATGTGGGACTTAAACCACGTGCTAGACTAACTGATCTAATAAACATTTATAGAACATTCCATTTAACAGCAGAAAAATACACATTCTTTTCAAGTACACATGGAACATTTTTCAAAAAGATAAACAAAGCTGACAAAATTTTAGCTAGACTAAGAAAAAATAGAAGATTCGAATAAATAAAATCAGAAATGAAAAAGAAGACATTAAAAGTAATACCATGGAAATATAAAGGATTGTGAGAGACTATTATGAACACTTTCATTAAAACAAATTGAATACACTAGAACAAATGAACAATTTTTTAGAAGCATACAACTTACCAAGACTGAATAAGCAAAAAAATAGAAAATTGACAGACCAATAATGAGAAAGAAATTGAATCAGTAATTAAAAATCCCTCAACACAGAAAAGCCCAGGACCTGAGGGCTTTACTGGTGAATTCTACCAAATACTTACAGAATAATTAAAGCCATTTTTGTACACTTTTCCAAAAAAAAATTGAAGAGAAGGGAATAATCCCAAACTCATTTTATGAGGCAAGAATTACTCTCATATCAAAGCCAGATAAGGACGCTACAAGAAAAGAAAGCTATAGACTAATACTCCTGATGAATACAGATGCAAAAATTCTCAACAAATATTAGCAAACTGAATTCAACAACATATTTAAAGGATCATACATCATGATCAAGTGGAACTTATCACTGTGATGCAAGTATGGTTCAACATACACAAATCAATAAGCGTGATACAGAATAAAAGATATAAATTATTAACCTAATAAACAGAATAAAAGATATAAACTATATGACCATCTCAATAGATTCAGAAAAGCATTTGACAATGTACAATATCCTTTCATGATAAAACCTTCAACAAATTGAGTACTAAGGGAATATATGTCAACAAAATAAAGGTCATATACAACAAACCCACAGTGAACATCATACTCAATGATGAAAGATTAAAAGCTTTTTCTCTAAGATCAGAACAAGATAAGTGTGCCCACTCTCACCATTCCTATTCAATATAGTACCAGAAGCCCTAACCAGAGCAATTAGGCCAGGAAAAGTAATGAAAGGCATCCAATAGGAAAGAAAGAAATAAAATTTTCATTATTTGCAGATAACATGATTTGTATATAGAAAATCCTAAAGACTCTGCCAAAGAAATTGCTGATACTAAAAATATTCAGGATATAAAAATCAACATATGGAACAAAGAAGGAGGAATCATGTTACCTGATTTCAAGACTTACTCTAAAGTTAGGTAATGAAGATAGCATGATAATAGAAAAGGGTAGACACTTAAAGAAATAAGTTAGAGAGTGAAGAAATGGAGCCATGTATGCATGTCTATGTAATTTATGGCAAAAAGCCAATTCAATGTGGAAAGAAAAGTGTTTTTAACGAATGGTTCTTAAAGGACTGAATATGCAAATAAAAATGTGTATGAAAAAGTTTGACCCTTTATTTACTCCATATGTAGAAATTAGCTTGAAATAGACCATAGAGTTAGATGTAAATGCTAAAATCACAAAACTTCAAGGTGAAGACATAGATGAAACTCTTTGCAGCACTGGAGGTAGACAATGATTCTTAAGTGGAATACAAATGCCAACATTATGAAAGAAAAAAGTGATTAAATGGATTCATCAAAGTTTAAAAACAATTTTTTTTTAAAACATTGTTAAGAAAATAAAAAGCCAGAGATTAGTATAAAAATCTGGCAGTGCATATATCTGACAAACAACTTTACCCAGAAAATATAAAGAACCCTTTACAATTCAGTAAAGAGACAAAAATCCCAATTTTTAAAAATAGTCAAAGGTTTGAACACATACTTAACAAAAGAAGGTATAAATCACCAATAACCACATAAAAATTGTTAGATATTGGGAAATTCAAATTGAAACTGTGATATAATACATCCATTAGAATGGCTAAAAATAATTTTCAAATGATTAATCCAAGCATTGGTCAGAATATGAAGCAACTAAAACCCTTGTCTTCAGAAACATTTTGGCAGTTTCTTATGATGTGAAACATACACTTTGCATATAATTCAGTATGTCTATTCCTAGGTGAGTACCAGATAATAATAAAAACATATGTCCACACAAAGACTTATACTTTACATGGATATCCATAGCAGCTATATTTAAAATAGCCCAAAACTGAAACAAGAAAAATGTCCATGGATAGATGAATACATTTTTAAAAATTTTAATATATCTATACAGTGGAATCTTACTAAGCCATGAAGTGTAACCAAGCCAGAAACAAGAGTAATATTGTATGATTCTATTTATATTAATCTCTTGGAGCAAGAAATCAGATCAATATTGGTGGAAAACAAAACAAGTATCCAGAATTCAGTTGTATTTTTATACACCAATAATGAAATATCAGAAAAGGAAACTATGAAGACAATCACATCTACAATAGCATTAAAAAAACAAAAAATAAAATATACAGGAATAAATTTAACCAAGGATATAAAAAGCTTTTACTCAGAAGATTATAAAACACTGAAGAAAGAAATTGAAGATGCAAATATGTGAAAGCATATGCCATGTTCATGAATAGGAAGAATTAAAATCATTAAAATGTCCATACCACCCAAAGCAATCTACACATTCAATGTAATTTCTATTAAAATACCAATGATATATTTCACAGATCTAGAACAAATATTACAAAAATTTATATGAACCAATAAAAGCCCCAAAATAGCCTCAGCAATCTTGAGAAAGAACAAAGATGGGGGTATCACAATACCTGATAATGAAAAATGCAACATGGCCATTGTAATCAAAACATCCTAGTACTGGCATAAGACCAGGCATAAATATCTTTAAGAAAATATTGCCTTAGAAATTTAGCATCAGTTTAAAAGAAAATAAATATCTTTTTGCCATAAAATTATTCTTTGTCTACATAATGAAGTCAAACACTGACCTTTTGAACAATAAAGTCTAGTCAAGGTAGGTTTGAATAAGGGTTTAGGGCCTTTTATGTGAAGTTCATCAAAGTGCACACTTGAGGCTTACTTTGTTGACTCCAAGAAGAATAAACCTGCCAAAAAAAGACTCTTCGTGGTTAATTGGGCTCAAATTCATAACCGGCAGCCAGCAGCCATTGTTTGCAGAGACCCTCACACATGACACACTCTAAGGAAAAACTGCACTGAGCTGCCTGCCTCCTAGACTCTGTTTCTGCCTCTGAGCAAACCCTTATAAACGAGCTCCTAGACTTATAAATCAACCAATGGGATGAAGACCTGCCCTGGCCAATCAAGGCTGCAGAGTTATAACCTCATTTGCATTTTCACTGCCAGAGAGCACCACTCCATTCTCACCAATTAGGACAGTGATATTTGGACAAATCACACTGTGAGGATTTGGAGTCCTCATTTGCAGTCAGGGACAGGGTTGGGTGGGACAAGCAAGCAATCTTCTCTACATAAGCCAGCTTTATCTCTGACTTCAGGGAGCATGCTTACAGTTTCCATCTAAGACCAGTTCCCCAGCTGGAGCTGCAACACCAAGGCTGAGCTGCAACACCAGAGTTGAGCTGTAACCCCCAAGCATCCTCACCCAGGTTGTCTCAACCCAGCTGCCTCACAGCTGTGCTGTTCTATAGCCGTGCTGTTCCATAGTGGAGCTATCTCATAGCTGAATGTTCCACAGCCAAGCTGTTTCACAATTAGGCTGTTTTCACTGAAGAAAGTCTCTTGCCTCACTACACCCCAAGGTGGGGACTCCTGTTGTTGTTGAATTGGTGACAACACCCTTCAGTTGACAACTTGCATATCTCAAAGCAAACTACGTTGAACTAAAATACTTATTAACGATGAACTGGCTTCCTTCCAAGTAAACTTGTTGGATTCTGGGTTCCAACAAAACTAGGATTATATCTATGATTTCTCTTTTGCTCTCTTTCCCACACCTGCACCAACCTGCACACACACACACACTCTGCCTCGTGGATGTACACATATATACAATGGTGGGCACGAGGCACATGAATGCTTCCTGACCTTTCTGCTGCCTTCTCATTTAATTCTGTACAGCTCAAGTTAACTTTTTGTTATTTACAAAGCATTATCTTTATTCCAATGGCTCCATTACATCTTTTTTATTTTGGTCAAATGTGCTTTGGTATGAAAATCTTTGTGAAGCCTACTGATGTTAAAAAGAATTGGATATTTTCAAAGCCAAAATTTTACGTATGTTGATAGTATCCATATGAATTTAAGCTTCTCATCTTATGAACACCTATTCATAAACATATTTGGAAATGGCCCCAGAAACAAGAAAAAAGTTGCATTTAGATATGATCACATTTTAAATGAAAAGCTTGGATTACATGAATCTCTAAGCAACAATCTCTCTTCAATAATGTAGCAATCTAGATAGCTAGCTCTGAACCAATAGCTAGCTCTGAGTACTTTATTCTGGGAGATGAGAGGACGGAAGGGAAGAAAACATTTATTGATGCAAGCAGATCTTTTCGCATGCCAGAGCAATTGAAAGACCAAAGAGTGTCTGTGTTAGATGCTGTGCCAACTCACTGTATAGAAAACATTCAATTTCTCACTGATGTAAAAAGGAGACATTTTATAATAATAGAAAATGACATTGCAGTTATATTCCTTACTTTTTTATTAGAAAGTTAAAAATAACCTTTCCAATATTTCACAATTTACCTGATTTAGTCATTTAAATAACTCAGGACTCATTGTTTTGAAATGAGTAACAGAAAATAAGGGTCAAAGATCATTCTTTAAGAAAGACATAACTATTTTTCCTTTAGAAAGGTGGAGAGTTATGCAATTTTAAAAAATCACATAATTTCCAAAATTACTACATCTATAATATTTTACCCCATTAATATTAAGCATTGACATCAAAATAAAAGATGCTTTTGAGCATTGCAAATAAAGGTAATTAAACTTAAAAAACTGCTAGAACTTCTTGAAGATTAATGAAAAATCAACAGTCATTTGTCTTCCTGTTTGTGTGCTGAGCAAAAGTAAATTCACAGGAGAGTCTAAGATCTCTTTATTTTTATTTATTTTTTAAATTAAATTTATTGGGGTGACCCTGGTCAACAGGGTCACATAGGTTTCAGGTGCACACTTCTGTGACACATGACCTGTATATTGCACTGTGTACCCTTTAACTAGCAGCTTGTGATTTTCCAGGACGGACGCTGGAACTTCTCCTTCCCTGCCCCACACCCCAGCCTTTGATGTGTTCCCAGCCATAAAGGTTTAGAAGTTCTCAGGCTGCTTCATGTCACCCCTCCCCCAAGCATCTGACTCGTTAGTGCCTTTCTTTCCCCGCGATCACATTCACTATGCGTTTAGCCCTCCCTGAGCAGCGGTTTCCTTAGCAACAGGCTTGCCCTTTTAGAGGCTCCAACGGTGACAGCAGTTTGGGCCTGCGTTCTCACAGGCCTTCTTACTGCAGTGCTCCTCTGTCCCTTGTGAATGCGCAAAGGTCAAAAAGTAAAGTCCGCGGAGTTTCATTCTTTTCAAACAAAGGGCAGGAAGCTATGACAGGTTGGGGGAAAAAAACACACTTTAACTGGAATATCTCACGCAAAAGTCATAATCTAAGGTATATATGAAAAGGAACCATTTTCCCCAAACCTAACCTGAGGACAGAGAGGTGGAAGCAGAAATTACAAGGGATAGACTCTGCAGGGCTGGCCACGGGGTAAAATAAAGAGTGTAAAATCGGGATGAATTTATGGGAACGCAATGTAATCTGTTTCGCCCTTTCACTCGGCCTCAGAATCTCCGAATTGGAAGGGATGTTAGGCACTAGGGCAAGACCCGGTGTAAGAATTGGCTCTGCAATTTCCGGTTCTGGGGCTTAGGTGCTGAAATGTTTTATTTAAAATTCACTTTTTAAGTTTTACACTTATGATGTGTGCCCTTTTCTATATAGCTATACTTCAGTAAAATGTTATTTTAAAAAATAAATAATAAATATTAAAATAAAATTCATATTTTATATATGAATTTTAGACATTTTTAAACTATGAAAAAAGAAACTCAATGAGTCCTTTTACTGGACTTTAATAAACATTAAGAGCCTGGAGACCATACTGTACTGATAGATTAATACTATATTTCTTTGTGTAGAATTAGTAATTCATTCATTTAGTCATCAAATATTTATTAAGGGCCTGTTATATGCCAGGCAGTCTTCCAAGGTTTCGGGAGTACCACTGGGCAAAACAGATTTTTTAAAAGTTGTCAATCCTGAATAATGTATTAAATTTACAATTTTGCACATGTTCCATGGATTTAAAAGATTGCAATTTTGTCTTTTAAAAATTGACAGCCAAGCTGATCTGGTAGGAATATTACTAGCCTTCCTGACCTTGGAACCAGTCAAATGGTGGCAAGGCTCATTTCATTTGTGCAGCAGTTCTTGTCCACCATTGTTGACATAACCATTTGTGCAATGACAATTATCTCAGTTATTTCCATGATGCCATTCTCCATTCATACATTGATGGTTCCGAAATCTTCACTGTCAACCAATGGTTGGTGGTGCCAATTCAATGCCAACAGGAATCCCCAATTTAGGGTGTGGCGACTAAGGAGAATTTTTTCAGTCTAAAAAGCTCAATTGTGATACAGCACGGCTGTGGAAGAGCACAGATGCGGGACAACATAGCGACAAGGTGGCCCTCAGGTGAGTACCTTTTCCAGCTAGAGTGCTCAGCTCTGCCCACTTACACAAGACAGCTCTGCTCTGCTCTGTCCCAGGAGACATCTTTGGTGTTTCAGCTCCAACACAGGAAACAGTCTTCACTGGAAAGGGTAAGTGCGCTCACAGAGCGGGAACGGAGCTGACTTATAGAGAGATAAGTCCCCACTCTGGTCCCTGATTGGTCTATCCTCATGCAAAGGAGGACTCCAAATCCTCACAGTTTGATTAGTCCAAAAAGCACTGTCCTAATTGGTCAGAATGGAGTCATTTTGATTGGTTGGTAAAGATGCTGATGAAGATACAGCTGCTCTGCCTCCATTGGATGGGGGAAGCCTTGGTTCTGTTGATTAAAATACAATTCCAGGAACGCATTTATAAGATTTGGCTCAGATGGCAGAAACACAGTGCAGGTGGGCAATTTAGTTCAGATTTCTCCACAAACCAGGGCTTGCGTGAGTGGCCATTGTTTAAAAATGGCTGCTAGGCCTTTTAGGGTTTTTTTTTTCCCAATTAGCCCTTCATGGTAGGTATTTTCTTTCTCAGAGTCAATACTACCCTGATCCGTGAGTTCTACATCCAAGCACCATAATCTTTACTGGACAGCTCCTCTTGGATGTCCCATAGCATTTGGATTTAACCTGCCCAAAACTGAATTCAGCACCTTCTCTGTTGAATCTGTTCTTCTTGGAGTCACCATGTCAATAAACTGCACCATTATTCACTCATTGTCACAACACTGGAACCCAAACTCATCCTGAATTCTTCCCTCTGCTACATCACCAATGTGTAACCGAGTCCTATTGATTCTCCTTTAAGTTCTCTTGACATAGTCCGCTTCCCTTCATTTGGCCATGCTGCAGCCTAATAAAGGCCTCCTAACTGCTCATCCTGCCTCCCTTCTTGCGTTCCCTCTGTAACTCATTCTTCAGCCAAATCCAGTTGAGGCTTACACAAACAAATCCGATTGTGCCTTCCCCTATGGTTATAACCCTTCAGTGCCCTCTATGCCCTCAATGTTACCAGACAGGGACTGGGCCTGGAGTGGGTCTGCCTCAGGCCAGCCTGTAGTACAGAGGTGTCAAACTCATTTTCACCGGGGGCCACATCAGCCTCATGGTTGCCTTCAAAGGGCCAAATGTAATTTTAGGGCTGTGTAAATGTAACTACTCCTTAACTGTTAAGCCAGAGCTCGGTGCTGCCACAGGGTAGAAACAAGGTGCCGGGCCAGATGAAACAGGGTGGAGGGCCGGATTCGGCCCACGGTTCTTGTGTTTGTCATCTGTGCTGTAGTATGTGGGCGCTTGACTTCATGCAGAGAAGATTTCACGACACAAGTCCAGGTGATTTTGAGAATAAATTTATTACAGCTGGGGATGATGAAACGAGGAAGGACAAGATAGAAGACAAAACAGGAAAGAGCTTAGGCGGGGCTCTGCTTTGGCTCCCTAGAAATGTTATAGGAAAGAAGTGAGCCCAGGAAGGGCTACTGTTAGCTCACCGGTAAGTCAGAGAAAAAGGGGGGCCCTGGAGACAGGATCAGGGGTTAAGCCTTGGATGAGCTGTTGCTGCCCACTGCTCCACTGGCCACAAGTCTCCTGGGGACCCTTAGAGTGTAGGAGGAAGTAAAACGTTCTTGCCCCGGAAGGGGCATGGGCATGCTCAGCTCACACTGGATCTTTGTCCTGAGGGCTTTTTAGCTTTCTTCTGCAGGCAAGAATCTTAGGAGAAGGTTTTAGCAGAATATTTGTCAGCTTTCCAGGTGTGTTTTTAATATGCTGATCCATCAAAGTAAGCATTTGTGGGGGGTGGGTGGGGGGTTGGGGATTAGTCTTTGGTCTGCTATACTGTTGTACTTCTATCTTGGGCTTGTCTGGCTCTAATTGGATTTTTGTTATTTGTTCATTTGATTTTATCCGTTCTTGGGTTTAGCTGTCACAGATGGCATTAATTGGGTGTCTATTCTCTATTTCTCAGACCAGGGTGATTTAAGCTATGTATTCTCTGGTTAGGAGGGAGAGGAATAAACCATTTGCTCCCAAGTGTCCTAGGTTAGGGAAGATAAGGTCTTGTGATTCACTAGCTGGCTGTAAGTTGTTCAAATTGTTTGGCCTTGTTTAATTTTCTTGTCTCAGTTTCCCCCTTTCACCTGCCCAGGAATTTTCCTAGCTTCTTACTTATCTTGTCTCATCAGGACATACTTTAATTTGATTTATAGGATTCATGGTCAACTTCTCTCGTCAAGCCATACTCACTTCTTTTGACTTTAAGCCATACTTACTTCCTGAAGTTCTCTTAATGCTTCACAAGCTTCTTATGGAGCCTTTGTCTAAACCATTTCTTTGTCTTGGAACATACATATACCACCCATTATTCCTGTGTCCTTCAGGTTTCCAGGTGAGCTTCTTCTGAGACATATTCCCTGACCTACCAAAACATATGCTTCTCATGTGTGTTCAATACCAACCACTAATTACTCACATCACATTGATAATGTACTATTTCTCCCACCAGATTGGAAATTACTTGGAAGCAGGGACCAGGTATATCTTGTTCATTCTTGAACTTCTAACATCTAACTTATATTTTTTAGCATGAAATGTGTTGATTGATTTGTTGATTGAATGCATTAATGCATTTTAGATGTCTAAAGTTTAATTTGACTTGAATGATAATGAACTCATGGATTATTCCTGTAGGAGCGTCTTAGCATTGAATTATTTTTTTAAGTAAAGGACAGGCTGAGGCAAACTTTTACTCATGTATATGTTTGTAGAAGTGGTCTCATTCTCAGCTGTCATATCAAGCTTTATGTTGAAACTGGTATCTCAAAGAATGCAGTTACTGTTATTATTTGCATGCCCAAAATTTATTTCATTTGAAAGAAGTTTGCAGATCTTAGAATCTAAGAGTAACCGGAACCAAGTCTTTCTCAAGGAAACAAAAAGAGCAGTGTTTTTTGGGCTGTAAAAAGGAAAGGTTTAAATATTTATATGTCAGATAATATGAAACAAAATATGTTCATTTTTTTGGTTAAATGGTCTAGTATGCTACATGGTTTTTATATCCTGAAGGGGAAAAATTTCATTTCCGGTCTATCTGCATAAAATATAATTAGATAAGTAAACATTTTTAATTAAATTCAAGAAAACACCTGTCCCCCGAGTGTCTTGGTGCATACTAACATGATTTATGTGTAGTATCTTCAGCTAGCTTCTCAAAAGATATTGAAACCATTTAATAAAATATTTTCTATTGACCTTCAATAAATGTCAAGGACATAAAAGTACATTATAATGCAAACCTCAGGGAACTTGGATAAAGAAATAGGATTCAAACATGTGATAGCATAAGAATAGAGTAATAAGTCTAACTCTTTGGAGGGGGAAGGTTGCTCAGCTCTCTGTCTCACCCAGCATAACATAAAACATTCTATATATACATTTAAAAAATTAAACTTTAAGAGGAAACGAAGGGAAGGAAGTAAGGGAGGGTTGGAGGGAGGGAGGGAGGGAGAAAGTAAACAGTAAATGTATGCTCTTAGTAATTTTTTTTAGATTTGATTATATAAAATAACAGGTTTATTTATATTTTTATTCAGGACATCAAAAGTGTGACTTAAGAATGAAAGTCAACATCTTGAAAGAATATTTTCAAACTATGTTATAAACAAAAGATTAATATCAGAAAAGCAATATATAAAGAACCTAGCACATTAATTAGGAAACTTCAAAAAAACAGAAAGGAAAATTAGGCAAACCATAGACAGAATTCTTCTTCTTGTCTTGAATCCATTCTAATAAGGCTTTTGCTCTCTTGTCAACACTGAAACAAGGTAACCATTCATGCTTTAAGTTCTACCATAGTCCAATGGGGAAAATAAAAGCCACTTTAGGAATTTCAAACTGAGAGCATTTGACACTGGGAATTGGTTACAAAGGAATGGAAGAAATAAAAGGCCAAAAGAGCGATGGTGAAACAACCCAGACATTTAACCTCAGCCAGAAGTTATGACCATTTGCAGGACTGGAGGAACCCAAGGCAGAAATGGTGTCACGAGGACCCATAAGCCAAGGCTGTCTGGGAAAGCCAGCACCACAAAGGAGTGCCTGGTGGTAGGTCCGACCCCAGAGGCAGAGAGGACCATTCTTTCCCTGATGCTGCACTTACTTCCAGTCCTTACATGTGTTATGATCTCTCTTCTCCAGAATAGTTTCTCTTTCTAGAACTCTTCCATCTTCTGACTAATGCTGGCTAACTCCTAATCGATCTCCAGGAGGCTGCTCAAAGTCCACTCACTCTAGGACACCTTCCTGAATTCTGTAGCCTAAGTAAACTCTGTATAAATACACATGTTAACCCTCTATCACCCAATTTCATTCTAATTATTACAGAATTGTCTGCCTTCCTGGACAGATACTAAGCTCCATAAGGACACAAACTTAAGGACTTTTCCTCGTCTTGCTCCCTGCTGTATGTTTACTGCATAAAACCACCTGACACACAGCGTGGAGATTAATTAAAAATGGTTGACTGAATGATTTTCCAATAACAGAGATTTAATGCCTCCTCAATTTTCTTTTGAAAACCCACCGCCCCCTCAGTCTATATGGATCGGGCAGATCTGACTTCACCTCCTACTCTCCTCCACTGAAGGAGTGGGTATGTTTTCCAGGTGTGGCTGAGCAGTCCACCCTCCTGACACTAACGCAGCAATGGTCAAATGACCACATCGTTTGGATGGTCTCAAGGTCGGGTTTTTTCTGAGTAACTACTTAAGAGTTCTTCTTCTGCTAAGATTGCTGAGCTGAATGATGTAAGCCTGGAACTGTTGATAATCACTTTGCCACCAAGAGGACAGAATCTGCCCCAAACACGAAATAGAGCTTTGTTCTGGAGTGAGAGAGGTGAGCGACTGAGTTCCAATGGTAACATCCTTTGAGACTCTGGATCCCTTCATGCCTGAAGGCAAATAGACACCTGAATTTCTAGCTACATGATCCAACAAATTGTTCTCCAGCTTAGGCCTGTTTGAGTTCTGTCACTCGGAACTAAAGAGTCTTCACTGATTCCTTAACCAAACACCACTAATATCTTTGACCTTCTTCTTGTGTATCCTGATCTTAGACCTAAGATCTGTTTCATCTTCTTGATGACTTAGGTACTATGACCAAGGAACTTATTTCTTCAATGTTCATTGGCTTCTACAGGTACCGTAATAGGCCCTGGTGATACACAGGGCCCGAGGTATATACAGATGATGGTACTGACTAGGGCAGAGGTTCTCCAACTTGCAGGGCCAAAGCAGCACCTGGAGAGCTAGCTACAAATGCTCATTTTGTCTTCTCCACCTCAAGATATTCCAGTGCAGTACTTCCAAAGGTGGGGTTTGAGGATATGAATTATTTTTATCCTCACCTGAGGACATTTTTTTTTTTCATTGCTTGCAGAGAGAGAGGAAGGAAGAAGAGAAGGGAGAGAGAGAAACAACATACATGCCCAGATTGGGGATCGTAGATGCCTGGACTGAACCCACAACCCAGGCATGTGCCCTGACCAGCAACCAAACCCATAACCTTTCTATTATGGGATAATGCTCCAACCAACTGAGCCACACCAGCCAGGACAAGGATCTGGATTTTTTTTTAAATAAAAATCACAAATGACCTTGTTCTAGGCTGTTTTCAGACTAAATAAAACACCAGAAGGAAGAAAACTAAAGTACTGATTACAAAGGAAACACTAGTGTTATTAGGAGCCTATTGTGGAAAGGGAGCTGAAGCGAGTCTGGAGAAATACAAACTCTTCCCTGAGACCTAAGAAAGCCTAGAAAAAGAGTGTGGCAGAAAGAGAGGGGAGAGGGAAGGGGAAGGAGTGTGTGCGTGTGTGTGAAACCACCGAGCACAAATGGCGAGGGCAGCTGGTAGATGGCCGCCATAGGTGAGGATGGGGAGCAGGGGCAGTGGCTGGTCATCAGGCAGCCACGGTGGGCAGGGGCCACATCCCCGAGGGCCTCGTAAGCTGTACGAGGGGGCTGGGACTTTACCCGAAGAATAAGGAAAGCCAGTGAAGGGCACTAGGCTGAGAATGATATGTGTTTAATAAATGGTTCTGGAATAATACCTATACTTTCACTTTGGTTTCCTCATTCTCTCCCAGGGCCCATAGGCTGCTGGGAGCTGTTTCCTGCTCCGCCTTTCCACGTTACATTACACTGTCAGTTCATTCCCTCATTTACTTAGCGAATATTCTCTGAGTGCCTTCTCCCTACCAGCCGCTGTTCTGCACCGGAGGGAAAGAATGGTGGAAAAGCAGACAATCCTTCAGTCTCTCACAGAGCTTACACTCCCCAGAAGGGGTGGGGCTGGGTACAGGCGAACAAACACCCAAACAAACTCACACTAATCAAGAGACGATTTCATAAATGGGATAAACGCTGTAAAGAAATAAAACAAAATAACAGTACAGAAGAAGTAATGGAGGAGTTTGGGGAGTGGGTCATCTATTTAATTATGAGGATCAGGGAACACCTCTCTGAGGAACTTACATTTTAGCTGAAATCTCAAAAATGAAAAGTAAAGGTCTGGACCAAGAGCCTGTGAGCAGAGGCAAGCAGTGCAAACACTTAAGGAATACCAGGCGAAGCGGACAGACGTCTGTGGGGTGGAAGCACCCCAGGTAGAAGAGGCTTCATTGGGATGATAATAAAAACATGCATTTGGAAAACGCCCAGGCTATGATCATGGAATATGACATAATAAAAAGATACCCTAAAAAACATCTTAAAATCTAAAAAGAGAGAAAATGATGGCAAACTAGTGGTCTCTGCAGTGAACTTACATGTAGCAATAACTGAGCCTCACTGCTGCTATAAATAAAAATGTCAATGTCTGTTCCGGGAGGACGGTGTGCACGAGAACGGACCTGGGGGAGGGTTCTCATGCAAGGGATTCACTGAAAATATGCCTCTAGAGAAAAATCCCGAGGGGAAGGAGGGAAGCAGGGCAGGGAGGATGTGGTTTCAGGCCAACTCCTCACTGAGTATTGCTTCAGTCTGATGAGGAAAAGACACTGGGCTTTCATACTCCCCACCTATGGCCACCTGGGGACATTAACTTCCAGGCACTTCTGGACTCACTGGGGGCCAGGGAGGCTAAGAAGTTCCAGTGGCCAGCATCCAGAGGGGGGCGGGCAGTGTGAAGAGCAGAACAAAAAGCACACAAAGGCCTCTGGGGAGTGGCATTAAGAATGGGGAGTGATGGGAAAGGGAACGGAAGTAAATGTGAACTTATATGTCACCATAACAACACAGCCCTTGTTAAGTACCTAATGACGGCCAGACTGTAGAGTTGGCTCCCGTTTGTAACGACTGAGCCCTGAAAATATCTCAAGCCCTTTTCCCCTAACTCTTTAATTGAGTGTCCAAACAAGCATGTTTAGCTGTCATTTGGAACTGTGCTTAGAACTTGTCATATGTTCTTGAAAGTATCATCAACATTTTCAGAAACAGTCTAAATTCATTCGAGTTTTCTAAATATGACATGAAATCAAGCTTAGTTAAAAAAATTAAAGTTGATTTTTAATATACTAGCACTGGCTTCACTAAGTCGGTCTTGATAAATTCTAAGGATGATCAAAAATTAGAACTTATAAAAATTGCTTTGGACAATGATAGTATGACTGGCATAGAAGCATTGCATTTGACAGGGTCCTTCCTGAAGGAGGCTGCACTCATGCAGCACATTTATTTATAAACAAAGGTGTCTTTTACTCACAGCCATGCCTGAATGATGTCCTTTTAACCGAAGATGGAGACAGAATGTTAGGTGATCAGTTTCACAGTCTGGAACATTCTAAAGAAATAAAGCACTCACCAATCATCTAGGCATTATTTTTTCAATGTTTTGATACCACCTACTTGAAAAAAAATGTGGGGAGAGGAAAGGGGCCCTGAGGACATTTTCGGTTCATGCCTGATCTTTGAAATTGCAGCCTCAGGAAAAGGTGGTGAAGCAGCGTCTTTGACCTCAGATGGCCCCAGCATGCTGCTCGGGGCTCACAAAGGGCACCAGGGACCTCTGGGCTCAGGAAATCACTGGCTGTGGCAATGAGGAAATGGTGCAATAGCAGAGGTACCCGGCAAGTTAAATCACAAACTTGGAAGACAGCCCCCGCGCCCAACCAGCCAGGCTTCTGGGTTGCCTCAACCTACTCTGCAGTTTCAGGAATAATTGATTATGGCTTCAAGGTAAAGTTTGTCTAAAGCCAAGTTAAATAGGTTCCAGTACCAGCCTGGACCTATTCAAGGTTAAAAAACTGGCTTCATAAAAAATTACTTTCACAGCTCAAAAACCTCCATTTAATTCCAAACATAATATTCATTCAGCTTACCCTCACTAAGTATGCTATTTTTAATAGTAATAATTAGTAATTCTTTAGTGAGAGCAAAAAAGATGTACAGTGCCATTAATAAATTAAATATATATTCAAATAAATGTTAATGTTTTATTTCATTTTTATCTTATAACACTATTTTTAATGTATTTTTCAAAAAAACCTATCAATACAGCCATACATGTACATTATTTATAAATTATGTTGAACAGCTGGTCCACTGTTCTGTACCACCTCAGCCACCCTGAAAGCAAAGCCTGCTCATCCCCTCTTCCCAGGGGCCACCCTGCCCCATGTAACGTGACCCCGGGGATGAGCTCCCCTGGCACCTGCCAGGCCCTCCGCAGCGGTGACCAAACGTCAAAAGGGCCTCCAGCTTCGGCGACCCTCCCACCAGCAGAACAAGTCATGTCCCAGGATGACAATCTGCTCCCCGCCCCCCACCGGCCCTGCTGAAGTTATGTCAGAACTTCTCTCTCTCCCCAAACTTCCCAGAACCGAACCCCAAGAATCTTCACTTATTCTCAGATGATGGCCTCTTTTATTAAACTGTCTCCAATTCCCCCAGCCAAAAGCACAGACCTGCCTGCACACATCCCTCTTTTCCTCCCCTTTTCTGTCACCACAGCAGAACAAGTGTCCCATCTGATCGAAGGCAGTTTCTCCCACCTGAGACCTGGAAAGCGTCGCCTCTCACTTCCTCAAAGACTCAGCTTCCTGGTTTATCCCTTCTCCGCTTGTGTTATCAGTTTCTCCACCTCTGTTGGGCCATTACCCTCGATACAAGCATACTCTACAAATGGAGCAAAACCAAAACTCTCTGAACCCTCACATTTCCTACCAGTGGCAGCTCCATTTTTTTGACCACTCCACAGCGAAACCTAACGGATGTCTTCACCACCTTGCTTCCCTTCTGCGCCTCTCCCATTTGCCCTCCCGCTCCTTCATTCTGACTTCTGGTGTCCAGTGACCTTTTGTTTCCAGATCCAACAGACACTTCTCTGTCCTCTTATTTCCTCTTATTTGCTCCTTCAGCAGTACATAACCTAGTTTGCTCGGCCTGCGTCTTGAAACGTTCTTCTGTTTTCTGCTTCTGCAGTGGGTGTCTATTGAATTCCTTTCACTAAGATCCACTCTCCTGCCTGGTAACAATATTCTGATTTTGTACCTTTCTTCTTCTCTTGGTCCTACCATTGCAGACAAGACGACTGCTCCAGCCTTGGACAATCGAACAATAATAGCACGTAGTGTTTACTATGTGCAAAACATTGTTCTAAGTACTAGAAATATTAAGTAAGAATAGTTTTAGGAGGTAGGCATTATTTTAGACACATTTTAGTGACAACAAAATTGAATCACAGAATAGTTGACTAGTCCAAGTTCATACAGTTAAAAAAAATTTAAAAAGAAACCCATGCCCTTACTGTTTCTCATATTCCCTGACTATAATCACTGATTCAGGGATGGGGGACAGAAGGAGGAGAAACTCTCTCACTGTTGGGATTTGTAAGTCAGAAGAACATAGTGTAGCTATGCAGAAAGAGCCCACCTAAGAATGAAAGTGGGGAAAATGGAAAACAGGGCCAAAAAATTATAAATGACATCATTTGAGCACTTAGATCTAGCCATTCCTGAAGCTAGATAACCTTAGAATTTTTCAATTGCACAATTCAATAAATTTCTTTTCTTTTCTTTTTTTTTTTGCTTAAGCTACCCAAGAATTTTCTTTTAGTCATCACTTGCCTCCAAAGTGTGTTTTTCAATACAGCACACTCCCCGTTTTTTTCCCGACTTCTCAGGCCCTTCTTTCTCCGTCTGGGTCGCTGACTCCCCTTCTCCAGCTGACCACGAAATGCTGATGCTGCTTCGGGGTCAGGGCACGGGCCTCTCCTCTTCCTCTCTACCCTCTTCCTGGGTAAGCTCCTCTAGCCCCATAATTGGAATTCTTTCTGGAACTAAAGACTCATCTGTCAGATGTCTACCTAACACCACCAGCTGGATAGTTAATTACTATTACAAAGAAATCTACTTTTTCCCAAACTCTCCCTCCCTGCTTTCAGTCTCTCAGGAAATGACACCACCATCTGCCCAAAGTCTAAGTCACCCCTACGTCCTCCATTTCTTTCACCCCCTTAATACATTATGTCCCCTGGATTCTATTTCTAGACATATTTTTGCACAAATACCAAACCCATTCATTTTTTCCATCCTCATTACCACTATCGTCATTCACTCCTGCCTTTTCCTAATTCATTCAGCCAGCCCACGAAAGCCAGAGTGATTTTTTTTAATGTCATTTCCTTGCTTAAACATTTTAATTGGTCCCCTTGGCTCTTGGAACAACTGCTAAACCCTGTTTCTCTGTTCTTTGAGGCCCCACCTGATCTAGCTCCTCCCACCCATTTCATCACCTAGAGCTCTCCCCGAACTCTCAGTCCATAGCAACGCTGGTCTGTCTTTCAGTCTCAAACACATCAATTCTTTTTTACCTCTTGACCTTTCCACTTGCAATTTCCTCTGCCAGCTCTTCATGTGGTGGCATATTCTCAGCCTTCCAATATTGACTCAAATGTCATCATCTAGAAGCTGGGACAGACTTTATTGTTCTTGCCCATATCCCCTCACCCCTACTGTGCAGTTCAGACTTCCACCTGCTTGCACTCGCGTTTCTTTAACGGAGGAATTTTCTCTGGCCACAGGAACAGCAGGCTGGAAATGCCAAAGAATACCCTCCTTAATGCCCTCCACCCCGAGCCACTCCCAACAAATAACTGACAGCTGTGGTTTTATAAGTACCCCAGCTCCCTCTTCCCTTGGGGGACATAACTCAGAGGTCCAGGTTCAACACTATTTCCAGGAGTTCCCTGGGGAATTCAGCAGCAACTGCCCAAGTGATAACATGGTTGATAAAGCACCCTTGACTGGCTCTTTCCCCCTCTTGCCTCACTTAGCCACTGTCTTTCCATGATTTCTCAGATTACCTCCCAAATAAACTACTTGCATTCAAACTCTTATCTCCGAATCTGCTGCTGGAGTTACCCATACCCACAGAGGCCCTTCAGCACCGCCCTCTACAGAAGCCGCCCTCAGTCACTCAAAATTCATTAGCTAACTTATTTTCTGTATAAAAATCATTGTAATCCCTAAAATTCTTGCTAATTTATTGTTGATTTGTTTTCTGTTGGTTTTTCTGGGAATGTGTTCATCTTCTCAACTATTGTGTTCTCATTGCCTCATTTAGTACCTGGCAAGTAACAGACAGCCAGTAAATATTTGTTGAATGAATAAATAAATGAGTGAACCAGGATTACTACTTCTTCACTATCATGCCAGGTTGTCCAGTACCTATATTTTTATTAAAAGATAGTTTTATTAAATTGGCTGGCGGGAAAGGTAGGTTGTCCCAATTAGGATTTTTTATGCTACCTCCAGCCATACAAGGTAATCAGAACACTGAAATATTCTGAAATGTTCTATTATTATTAAGAGAATAAACAACAGAGAGGGACTACAATCCAAGTTTTGTAAATCCAAGTCTAGTGGGATATCTACTGCCCTTCACTGTTACTAACTTTGCAGGGTATAGGTCCAAGTTTCCTTTTGGGTATGGAGACGGATCTGCATCAGAACTTTCACAGCTCTTGCCTGCCTGACTTTTCTTGTGTCAAAGTTATGCAATTGTCAAATGGTTGCCCAAGGTCAAGGGTGCAGCTGTGGTCAAAAAACAAAGCATTCATTATGTAAGACTAACTGGCCTGAATGACAAGTGAACCCTTGGCCATGGCCTTGTTAACATATCCTCCAAACAGGCTGCAACCAGCATCTGTGTTTCCTACCTTTTAATTTTCTCCTTTCAGTTTGCTTAAACACCCTTTTGTAGTTGTGAAGTTGACTTCCTTTTACAGTCAAATTCATATAACCACTATCTCCAGGATTCACAATCCACCACAATCTATTTTTCTCATTTCTACTAAAATGGTTCTCCCCCAAATCACCCATTAATCTCCAAATTAAAGTATCTTTCCACAATAAATTGCCTGACTACCTTGTTTTCCTAAAATTTTTCTTTTCTTTTACACTGCCAAGGTGAGCACATAGTAGGTGCTTAATAAGTAGCTATAGTCTGGTTATAGTAATGACAAGATTGTGTCCTTTTCAGAACTTTTGAAGTTCAAGGTGTGACCAAGGAATTGATACCCATCGCCTGGGCCAGAACGCTGGAGCAGGCAGAGGGCAGGAAACAGGAGGCGCCACTGGAGGAGATAGGAGCCGCCCAAGGCAGAGGGCAGGGCTGTGGTGTCTGGGTAACGGAGCTAGTGCCTTGAGAGCGCTCTGCCCTCAATGCAGAGAGTCCCACTCCTGGCGGTAGGTACCCCCCACCTCATGCCCATCCCAGGCAACAGGGTCCTGGAAGGAAGCATTGTGCTAAGCATCACAAGGCTAGCCACCTGATTGGCTGGGGAAAAGTCCTTCTGCCCACTTCTGATACTTGATTGGGGGTGGGACCAAGAAAGGCAGGCACAAGGGGAGAGAGGTCAGAATGGCAGCAAGAAAAGGAAGGGTATTGCTCACCAATGCGCTGGCTGGTGCATTCGTGGACCTTCTGATCCTGGAAGCTGCAAGGCGGATGGTGGCACCAGCCCCACATGCAGGTTCCAGGAGGGATCCTAAGGCCTGATAGTGGCTGGGAGAAAGGCTGAGCCACCTGGGTGACCACTCAAAGGATGGTATGTTAAATGGGAGGAGGAACTATGGGCGTTGCCTTTGGTTTTGGTCTGGCTGAGGACAGCTGGGTTTTCCTCTGGGTTTCCCAGAGGAGATTGGCTTTGAGACAAGAGTCTGCTGTTCTCCCAGATCATCAGCATCTGAATAAAAAAAAAAAACCTCCTTCCTTCCTCACCAGCCTCTGCCTCTAGAATTTGCCTATTGGTGGCAGTGGGCAGCCAAATCCCACTTTGGTTCAGTAACAGAATCACCCATAGACAGTTTGGCTACAACATTTGTTGTGTAACAGACATTATAGGAAACATGGATGGAATGGTTGATGAGTTCATGGAAAGCCTGAAATACTAGGCAATCAAATATGACAATACAAACAAAAACAGCCACTGATGGTCCTCCATGTATATAACAATTCTACTGAATGCTACAGAGGGTTAAAATATATATAAATCTGTTTCACACCCCACTTGTGCATACAAACTCACAAACAGCTATTTAGTTAGAAAATATTTTGTAGTCTTTTTAACTTAAAAGTTTTTTGATCAAACTCTATCAATGTGAAAAGGAATGGAAACAGAGAATGTAAATCATATAGATGGGGGAAATGAATATTTACATTCTTTTTTAAGCAGATGATTTAGAATTGATTTATAATTATATCGATTTCCTTTTAATCATTATCATACTATGTGATAGATATCCAAGGCTATTTCTAAATCACTCATTGTTTTGCAACTCTGGATAAAATGGTTATCTCAATTAGTAAGAATTTTTTGCCTAGTAAACCTCTAAGGAGGATTAAGAATACCAATTCCAAGAATTATCATCATTGAAATGACTACACTACCCAAAGCAATCTATAGAGTCAATACAATTCCTATCAAGATACCAATAGTATATTTTGCAGAACTAGAACAGATGTTCCAAAAATTTATATGGAATCACAAAAGACCCCAAATAACCACAGGGATCTTGAGAAAGAAGAACCAAGTTGAAGGAATCATGCTACCTGATATCAAACTATACTACAAGATCATAATAATCAAAACAGCATGATACTGGCATAGAAACAGACATATATGAAACAGAGAAGAGAGCCCAGAAATAAACCCACACATTTTTGGTCAATTAATACTTGACAACAGAGGCAACAACATACAATAGGGCAAAGACAGTCTCTTCAATGAATGCTGTTGGGAAAACTGGGCAAAAACATGCAAACAAATAAATAAAAATAGACTACTGTTTATACTATGTGCAAGAACATATTCAAAATGAACTAAAGATTTAAATATAAGATGCAAAACCATAAAAATCCTAGAAGAAAACATGGGCAGTAAAATCTCATACATTTCTTACAGCAATATTTTTTTCTAATATATCTCCCTGGGCAAGAGAAACAAAAGAAAAAAAATGTTTTTAAAAAATGTGACTACATCAAACTAAAAGGTTTTGCACAGTAAAGGAAACCAACAAAATGAAAAGATAACCCACTGAATGAGAGATGTTTGCTAATGATACACTTGATAAGGGGCTAATATCCAAAATTTACAAAGAACGTATAAAACTCAACACTAAAAAAAAAACAACCAAACCAATTTAAAGTGGGCAGAGGACCTGAATAAACACTTCTCCAAAGAGGACATACAGATGGTCAGTAGATGTATGAAAAAAATGTTCAACATCATTAATCACCAGAGAAATGCAAATTAAAACCACAGTGAGATACCACCTCATGCTTTCAGAATGGCTACCATCAATAAATCAACAAACAAGTGTTGGGGAGAATGTGGAGGAAAGGGAACTCTCATGCAGTGTTGATGAGAATGAAGACTGGTTCAGCCACTATGGAAAACAGTATGGTATTACCTCAAAAAATTAAAAATGGAACTGTCTTATTGGATCCAATGATTCCACTTCTGGGAATATATCCAAAGAAACCCAAAACACTAATTTGAAGAATATGTGCACCCCTATGCTCATTGCAGCATTATGTACAATTGCCAAGACTTGGAAACAGCCTAAGTGCCCATCAGTAGCTGAGTGGATAAAAAGGCTGGGGTACATTTACACAATGGAGTACTACTGGGCCATAAAAAAAGAAGAAAATCATACTGTTTGTGACAGCATGGATGGACATGGAGACCATTATACTAAGTGACGTAAGCCGGTCAGAGAAAGACAAGTACAATACGATCTCACTCACATGTGGAATCTAGTGAACAAAATGGACTAACAGGCAAAATAGTGACAGACTCGCTGATACAGAGCAGGCTACCGCCGCAGAGTGGAGCAGGCTGGGCTGGGAGGAGGGGACTAAGGAAAAAAGAAAGAGAGAGAACTCATGGATGTGGACAACAGTGTGGTGACTGCCGGGGGGAGAGAGGTATGGGAGGTAGAGGAGGGCACAGGGAAGATAAGCGGTGGTGGACAGAGCTTTGACTTAGGGTGGTGAACGCACAATACAGTGTACATATGGTGACTTGTAGGAGTGTGCGCCTGAAACCTGTATAATTTTGTTAACAAGTATCACCCCAATAAATTCAATAAAAATGGAAAGAGTACCAATTCCAATGTCAGAAAGATTTAGTTTCTGCCCTGAATCTGCCACATTCCCCATCTATAACATTGGACAAGCCTTTTAATTTCACAAAGGCTCACTATATATATATGAAAAGAAGTGTCTGTAGGCATTGGGATTCTGGGTCATTTTTTATAGCTTCATTGATATGTATTTCACATAATGTAATATCCACCCACTTACAGTGTACTGTTGAATGGTTTTTACTATATTAACAGAGTTATGCAACCATAACCACAATCTATTTTTAGGACATTTTTGACAGTCCAAAAAGAAACCTCATACACATTAGCAGTCCTGCCCTATTCCTGCTCCCCAACCCTGCTCCAGTCCTAGGAAACCATGAATTTACTGTTTGTTTCCATGCATTTGCCTAGCCTAGACACTTCACATTCATGGGATCATACAACAGCGGATCTTTTGTGACTGGCTTCTGTCCCTTAGCAAATGCTTTCAAGGTTTATCCATGTTGTGGCATGTATCAACATTTTATTCTTTTTTCAATTGCTGAAAAAATCTTCATTGTGTGATTACACCAATTTTGTTTATCCATCCTTCAGTGCAAAGATACTTACGTATTTCTACTTGGGGGCTATGAATAAATCTGCTATGAACATTCATGTACAAACTTTTATGGACATATACGTCCATTCCTTTTGAATATATATCTAGGAGTGTAATTGCTCAATTACTTAAAAACTCTATGTTTAGCATTTTAAAGAACTGTCAAACTGCTTTCCAAAGTGGCTTTCCCATTTTCTATTCCCCCCAGCAATATATGAAAGTTCTGTAACTGAACACAAGTCCGGCTGCCTGCTGCTACAAAAGCCAATACCCAAGAGGCAGGTGCTGAAGTAAAGAAAAGTGGTTTACTTTCAGGTGCCTGCAACCTGGAAGATGGGGACCCACGTCTCAAAGCCTATCTCCCTCTCTCAGTGGAGGCAGGAGGTTTTATGAGGAGGGAGAGGAAACAGAACAAAGAGATCAAGGGAGAGGTTGTGGAATTCTCTACGTGCAGACAGGCATGGTCCATTCCGATAATGCAAGTGATGGTCTGGTGTGTGTCATCCTGGATTAGTCATCCTTGCTTCACGTCATCCTGGATCCATGTCATCTCAGCTTCATGTCATCCTGGCTCCACAGTTGAAGGTCAGCAAATCTCCTGGAGCTGGCATGCATGAAGGGTTGAGTCTGAATCTTCTGAAGTTAGTTCCCAGGATTCTTATACAGACACACTGTTTATCCACAAGCTGCATGTTAGTCAGAGTCTGCGCTCACAGAAACAACATCAACAGACTAGTGCGGTGGGCTACAGTTTCCCGCCATTACAATTTCCCCCTCTTATAGTTCAATTTCTCCACATTCTTGCCAACACATTATTTTCCCTCATTTTTATTTTAGCAGTCATCATAGGTGTGATTGGATTTGCAATTCCCTAATGACTGAGGGTATGAGTATTTTTTGCCAATTTGCAAGATTTCTTTGGAGAAGTGTTTATTCAAACCCTTTGCCCACTTTTAAATATGGCGATGTGTATTTTTATTGTTGAGTTATGAGATTTTGTATATATTCTGGATACAAATTCCTTATTAGATACATAATTCAAAAATATTGAATAAATTCATAGATATTGATAGTGATATTGGATATCATTGTATTCAATGAAATGTTATTTTATTCAATATCATTTTGAATAAAATTTGTGTTTACGGTGTGAGGTAGGGAAACAAATTCATGCTTATGTGTTTGGATATCCAGTTGTTCAAACACCATTCATTGAAAAAACGTAGTCCCTCATTCAATTTCTAGGCAGCCTTGTCAAAAATCAATTGACCATGAATGTTAGAGTTTATTTCTGGATTCCCAATACTATCCCACTGATGAATATGTCTATCTTTGTGCGAATACCACACTGTTTTGATTACTATAATTTTCTAATAGGCTTTGAAGTTGCAAAGTGTGAGTTCTATAACTTTGTTCTCTTTTTACAAGATTGCTTTGAGTACTCTGGGCCCCTTGAATTTCCATATGAATTTTAGGATCAACTTATCAATTTCTGTAGAAAAACAACAAAAAAAACACCCCGAAAACTACAACAACAATAACAACAAAACACCCCTAAGATTTTGATAGGGCTTTGTTGAATCTGTAAGTCAGTTTAGGGACTGTTGACATCTTAACAATGTTAAGTCTTCAAATTAATGAACACAGATGTCTTTCTGTTTATCTAAATCTCCCTTAATTATTTCCAACAATATTTGTATTAATAGTTTTCAGTGTACAAGTCTTACAATTCTTTTGTTGAATGGATTCCTAAATACTTTCCCCTTTTTGATGCTATTGTAGGTAAAATTGTTTTCAAGTTTTATTTTTAAATTATTCCTTGTCAGTGTATAGAAACACAATTGATATTTGTGTATTGATCCTGTATCCTGATACACTGTGGAACTTGGTGATTAGTTCAAACATTTTTAGTTAATTTTTATCAGTTCCTATCTATGAAATGATACCTAACTGCTCTGGCTAGAACTTTCAGTATGAAGTCTAATAAAAGCGGCAAGAGTAACTATCTCTTGTTCTTGACCTTTCGTAGATGCCCCTTATCAGGTTAAAAAAGGTTTTCCTGCTCTTCCTAGTTTGTTGACTGTTTTTTCACTAAAGATCTTCAGACTTTATCAAAAGCTTTTTATGTATCTGTTAAGATAATGCATTTTTGTCCTTTATTCTACTAATCTAGTTTATTACATTGATTGACTTTCAAATGTTGAACCACTGCTGCATTTCTAGGATAAATACCACTTGTCATGATGTACAGTCCTTTTCATATGTTGCTGGATTTGGTTTGCTAGTGTTTTGTCACAGATTTTTTTTTCCTGTAACATTCATAATGGATATTGGTATATAGTTTTATCATGATGTCTTTGTCTGGTTTTGGTAAAAGGGTAATACTGGCCTAATAGAATGAGTTGAAAAGTATTACCTCCTCTTTTTACTTTTTAAAAGTATTTATAAAGCATTGGTATTAATTATTCTTTAAATGTCTGATACAATTCACAACTGAAATATCTGAACCTGGTCTTTTCTAAGTTGGAAGTGTTTAATTACCAGTCCAACTTTGCTTCTTATGAAAGTCTATTAATATTTTTTATTTATTTTTAGTCAATTTTAGTAGCTTGTCATTTACAAATTACTTATTTTATCTAAATTATTAATTTGTTAGCATGTATTTATTTACAGTGTTCTCTAAACTTTTTTTATTTTTAAAGGGTCATTAGTGATATCCCCTCTTTCATTTCTGATTTAAAATTTTCAGGCTTTTCTCTTTTTTCTTATTCAACCTATTTAAAGCATTGTCAGTTTCGTTGACCTATACACAGAACCATCTTTTGATTTCATTGATTTTTCTCTATTGTTTTTCTAGTCTCTGTTTTATTTATTTCTACTCTAGTATTTTTTTATTTCTGCTTCCTTTAATTCTTTTGTTTTGTTTTCTTATTTTCTTGAGAGGAATGATTCAGTTATTGCTTTGAAATCTTTCCGGCTGTTGCCGGGGCTGTGAGCAACTGTCCCCGTCCTGGGAATCACTCGCTGCTGGAGCTGCGCTCCCTGCTCTGGTGCCTTGTGTTTTTGTTTCCCTTTGTTTCTAAATGTTTTCTGATGTTTATAGTAATTTTTTTCTTAAATAACCCATTAGTTATTTAAAAGAGTGTTATTGAATTTCCACATTTTAAAAATTTCCCAAATGTTTTCTGTTAGGATTTCTTACTTCTATTTTGGTTGGAAACCGTATTTTGCATAATTTCAAATCTCTTAAATACAGTAGTCCCTCTTATCCATTTGGAAATATGTTCCGAGACTTCAACTGGATGCCTGAAACTACAAACAGTACCAAATCTTCTATATACTGTGCTTTAGTTCCTATATATACATATCTTTTCACTTAAAAGAAGCACTTTACAGCTTCTCTGTGGCATAACCACATCACCAGCATCACTATTCTTGCACTTTGGAGCCATTATGAAGCAAAATAAAGCTGACTTGAACACAAGCCCTGCGATACCACCACTTTCGATCCTATCACAGAGACAGCTACTAAATGACTGACAGACAGGCGGCTCACACAGCTTAGACACGCTGAACGAAGGGAGGACTCAAGTCCCGAGCCTGAGCAGGACAGTGTGAGGTTCTATCACATCACTAAAAACAGCACACAATTTAAAACTTATGAATTGTTTGTTTCTGGAATTTTCCATTTAATATTTTCAGATCGGGGTTGACCATGAGTAACATCATAGAAAGCAGACCGTGGATAAGGGGCTGGGGGACTGTATATTGAGGCTTGTTTGATGGACTACAATAGGATTTGTCCTGGAGAATGAATGGTGCCTGTAGGCTTGAGGAGACTGTTTACCCTAACATTATAGGGTGACATTTTCTATAAAGCTCTGTTATGTGTAGTTGTTTAAATCTTTGATTTCCTTCTGCCTAGTTGTCTACCTACATTAAAGTCTCTCACTATCATTGTTAAATTGTATGTGCCTCCCTTGAGTACTGTCAGATTTTGCTTCCTGTGTTTGGAGCTTTTTTTAGGTGCACATGTTTTCATCATTCCATCTTCCTGAGGGACTGTCACTTTTATCACAAAACGTCTGCTTTGTCTCTAATAATACTTTTTGTCTTAAAGCCTAGTTTGAATGCTATCAAGATAGCCAATACAGTATTTTGGAGTATTTTTTGCATGGATTTCCTATTTATGTCTTTCAATCTAAAATGTGCTGTTCGTAGATAGCACATAGTTGGATCATGTTTTCTTTCTCAAATCCATTCTTTCAATCTCTGCCTTTTCATTCACATATGTAATTTATTTATATTTACTATGATTGCTGATAAAGAAAAATTTATGTCAGCCATTTTGCTTTCTGTTTGATGTATGTCATGTGCAAAATATGCAAAATATGGTTTCCAACCAAAATAGAATTAAGTAAGAAATCATAACAGAAAACATATGGGAAATTTTTTAAATGTGGGAATTCAATAACACTCTTTAACACTTTTAAATATTTTTCGCCCTGGCTGGTGTAGCTCAGTGGATTGAGCGCGGGCTGGGAACCAGAGGGTCCCGGTTCGATTCCCCGTCAGGGCACATGCCTGGGTTGCGGGCCGGGTCCCCAGTGAGGACCATGTGAGAGGCAACCATGCATTGCTGTTTCTCTCTCTCTCTCTGTCTCCCTCCCTTCCCCTCTCTCTAAAATAAATAAATTAAAAAAAATTTTTAAAAAAATATTTTTCTTTGTTCTTCATTTCTGTATTATTTCATGTTACGTATATATTTTCTAGTGTTTCACTTCAATTCCCTTGTCAATTCTTTTACTACATACTTTCAAAAATTATTTATATAGTGGTTGCCCTGGAAATTATTATTTACATTTTCACTTGTAATAATACCAACAAAATGTCAATAGTATACAGCTACTTTGCTCTTCTCTAGCCCCTTCCCCTCCTTTGTGCTAGTATTGTCATACAAATTACACCTTCATACATGTGTGGGCTTATAACAAGTGTTTTTCTAATTACTGATGTATGTGTTTGTCTTTTAAATAGGTAGAAGAAGAAATAATTGCAAACAAAAATATATTTATGTTATCTTTTATAATAGTTGTTTGCCTTTATTGGTGTTCTTTGTTTCTTCATATGGATCTGAGTTACTGTCTAGTGTACGCTCAGTTCAGCTTGATCTACTTTCTTTAGTATCTCTTACAGAGAAATCCTGTAAGCAGCAAATTCTCTATTTTTGTTTGTCTGGATTGATTTTTTGTTTCCAGTTTCAAGTAAGAACTTATCCAGATTCAGGATTCTTGGTTGACAATCTTTTTCTTTTAACACTTTTAAGTTATTATCTCTCTCTCTTCCAGTCTTCCTGCTTTCTTATGAGAAATCCCCTGTTAATCTCATTAAGAATGCCTAATACATGATACGTCATTTTTTGCTGCTTTCAGTATTTTCTCTTTGTTTTTGTTTTCATCAATTTGACTACGCTATGTCTATGTGGAGACTCTTTGAGTAGATTGAACTTCCCGATTGTGTTACTTAATTTTTTCATCAGTTCTGACAAATGTTTGCTTATCATTTCATCAGATATTTTTTTCTGCTATTTCTCTTTCTGCCATCCTTTCAGGATTCCCGCTATGTGCATGTTAAAAGTTTTGCATAAATCTCCAAGACTCTGTTAATTGTTTCTTTTTTCCTGGTCCTCAGAGCAGATCTCTATTGACCTTTCTGAAGTTCATGGCTTCTTTCTTCTGCCAGCTAAACTCTGCTATTACTTTTAAACTAAATTTTTTCTATTATTATAGTTTTCAACTCCAGGGTTTCTATTGCTTCTTTTTCATAATGTCTAATTCTTTAATAACATTCTCTATTTAAAGAGACATTATTGTCATGTTTTCCTTTAATTCTTAAGACATAGTTTCCTTTAGTTCTTTGAGCATATTAAAATAGCTGGTCTTAAAGTCTTTGTCTAGTGCATTCAACATTTGGTTTCCTCAGGGAATTACTAGAGAAAAACTTAATTTTTGTTGAAAATTGGACTTTTAAAATAATATGTTGCAACAACTATGGTACCAATTTTCTCCACCCACCCACCACTTTTCTTGTTACTGCTGTTTTTCTTCTTGCTGATTATTTTCATCAACTTTTCTAGACTTTGTATTCCTTGAAGTGTGAGACCTCTGAGTTCCCTGATAGTTTTATTTTAATTCTTATTTTTATTTTTAAATCTCACTTCATAGAAGTTCTACCTGGTACAGTATAATGTAGTGGTCAGCAAATAGTAGTTGGTCAGGAGATTTCCTTCAATGCCTTACTTGTAAAAACACCTACTCTTTGCCAAAAAGATCTCCATGAAAAGGCCAGCCTTAAAACTTCGGGCAGTTTACAAGACAGTCTTGGCTTTTACTTCTTATTGCCCAGGGCCTCTGAGTCAGCCACAGGTGAGTGAGCGTTGCCTTCTCCTTTCCCAGGTCTTACCTTCATTTGCACATGGGCAGCCTTTTAGATCCCCAGGAATATGTCTGAGCCTTTTGGAATTTACTGTGATTGTCCCATTCTCCAGGATTTCCCTTTTAAATTCCTCAGGCAGGGCCTTGCTTTCCCAACTGAAATCACAGCCTTAGAAAACTGGCATGTTGCCAACAGCTCGCTATTGTTTTCGTGACCTCCGGGGTAGGCTTCCCCCTGCATGCACTCAGACACACACGTCCTGACCTGAGTACCGGTCAAATAAAATAACCACTGCATTCTGAGACAGGTTTCGTGTTTGGACAAAATATTGACCTGAGGATGGTGCTTTTAGCAAATCTCAAAAAGCATTTAGATGTTTCCATTATCTGCGTGCTGCCAACTTTTGGCTACCACACTACTGACCTGGGGAAGGCGAGGAAAAGGAAATAGCTCCAAGTAAAAATGTCACAGACCCCACTGTCTTACTGAGCTTCAATGTTCTTCTTGGACAGAAAATTTTCAGTCTGTTCTATGGCTTTGATTATTGCCAGACTTTTGCATTTGATTTAAGTTTACTGATTTTAGTTGTTTTGCCCATATTTGTGTAGTTTTAGAGGGAAAGTGAGCTCACCAAGGTCTCTACTCTGCCATCCCAATAGTGCACTCTTTTGTTTTCTTTAAAACGTTAGAGATTTCTGTCTTGTTACATTGGCTGACTGACTAAAACAGATACTCTCTCTGGGCTGTTTCTTTCATCCAAAGTGCAGGCCTGATAGCTGCCATCCATCGTAAAGGGCCATGCTGGGAGTGGGTATAGAAATGTCTAGAGAGTTTGCCAAAGGCGTATGTGTATATATATATGGAGGTAGATAAATAGGTATGTTTTCCTCCTTTAGTTCTAATAATGACTTAAAAGAACGGTAGCCGGTTTTAACATGAAGGCTTAGGTAACAAAATTATCTGGAATAAATTGTGAACTGATAACAAACTTGGACCAAAATATTAAATAATTTTTCAAAGACAGATGACTTATGAAGATAATCATAAAGTAACTTTATTTTTTCCTCTTTTGTCCACAGTCCCTTTAATGGTATCAAATAATGCTGGGGATTTTTTTTTTCTGCCACTGGATGAAAATTCAGTTAGCTCCTCTAGATACTTTACAACAATAAAAATGCTTATTATCAGTTTAAGTCACAAACACTCTCTCAGTTCAGTGATTAAAATTATGCAACCTAATTACCTACATCGGTCAAAAGTAAAGCTGTCCCCACACACATCCCAAGCTAAACGTCATCGGTGATAGTGTTGAGAACCAGAAAATTAGGAAAGTTCCCTAGAAAGAAGAGACAGAATGTACCTCCCCAAAGGTTGAGTAAACGCCCTGCTATGTGCTGATTATAGGCTGTTCAGTTTTGAAATTTGCCCGCGCGCCAACTTTGTAGCCAATAGCTAACCGCTTAGCTAACCGCTAGCTTTGCTTTTGTTCAAATGCTTGCTTGCTCTCACCCGCGCGCGCCAACTTTGTAGTCAATAGCCAACCGTTTAGCTAACCGCTAGCTTTGCTTTTGTTCAAATGCTAGCTTACTCTTCCCGCGGGCGCCAATGTCCCTATAAAAACCCCCAGCCTGTAAGCACCGGGCGCGACTCCATCTGCAGTCCTCTGGGCACTGTGTCTCCTGACACGTCTGGGAGTTCGCCCCTGCGCAGGTAAAACTTGGCCAATAAATTCCACCTTTTTAGCCTTGAAGTCTCTATTATTTGAGTTACTCGCGTCTAGCATACAACATTTGGAAGCCCCAGCGAGATCCCCTCGGTGGAGTTTTGTTTTGGAGACTGGACTAGCAGCTCAAGCAAGAGTAAGTAACTGAGGATCCTCTTTTGGTTTCTGGGCTCCGGAGCATTTGGCCCTGTGGCAGTAGGTGGGACGCTGCCAGTGACCTGCCCAGGGGTTGTCAGAGGCAGGACGCTGCTCTCCGAAATTTGGTTGTATCTTATACAACATTTGGAGGGGAAACCCTAGTTGGTTGGTGACCGGTCACATTAGGTTTTTTGCGCTGCGCCGCGCTGCGTTTGGTTTCTGTTTTGTAGGTCTGACTCGTCTTGTTGTCTGTGTATCCGTTTTCTTGTACTGTTTCTTTGGGAGGGATTGCTGTGTGGCCCTCTTTTTGATCTTTTCAGGATGGGGCAGCAGGAGTCCATTCCGGGTTCTCCCCTAGACTGCCTCCTGAAGAATTTTTCGGATTTCCCGCGGCGGGCTCGCGGCTATGGAGGGCCTCCACCGAACCCTGAGTTCTAGAACGAACTCTCAGTCAGTTAGAATGGCCCATTTTGATGTGGGGTGGCCTACTGAGGGCACATTTGATCTCCCCACTTTATTTGCAGTCAGAGCCACAGTCTACGGTGTTCCCCATCCTGACCAGCTTGTCTATATAGATATCTGGGTAGATATAGCCACTGACCAACCAGGATATATCTGGAAATGTCAGAAGGGGGATCAGCGGGCCAGGAGAGCGGTCTGTGTCACCGCCAGGCGTGGGGCTCGGGCAAAACAGGACTCCCCTCCAGCGCCGGTAGAGAAGCAACCGGAGTCCCGACTCTACCCCCCGCTCCCAGAACAGCCGGATGAGCTGCTTGACCCTGTGATGGCCCCACCACCGTACACCTTACCGAGACCGGACACTTCTATGGGGAAAGAGATCCAAAGCCCCCCTCACACTCGGGGAGGAGCACAGTATGGCCCACCCCAGGGAGGCGCCCCCATTTTGCCACTCCAAGAGGCCCCGCCGGCACCCGACGTGCCACCGCGGGCACCTCCTCGTCTAATCTATGTCCCTTTCTCTACCAGCGATTTATACAATTGGAAACACCAGAACCCCCCTTTTTCTGAGAAACCTCAAGGATTAATCTCATTGATAGAAACCATTTTCAGGACCCACCAGCCCACATGGGATGATTGTCAACAGATTCTGCAAACCCTTTTCACCTCGGAGGAGAGGGACCGGATCCTCCGGG